>PVLC010005267.1:0-48954 GCA_004027655.1 Graphiurus murinus | reverse complement strand
AAACATATACTTCAGAAGGATAGGAAATAATGCCAATGGACTATTGCCATGTTGGGGGAAGTTAGTAGGAAGTAAAATCAAGAGCTTCAAGAAGTGCATTTAGCTGGGTGTGGTGGGACACACCTATAATCCCCTGTAGTTGGGAGGCTGACACAGGAGGATTGCAGGTTCAAAGCCAGCCTCAGCAAAATAAAAGATAAAATAAGATAGGGCTGGGAGTATAGCTCAGAGGTAGAATGCCCCTAGGTTCAATCCCCAGCACTAACACACACACACACACACACACACACACACACACACACACACACACACACACAAAAGAAGTTAAACTGCCTTATAAAAAAATAGGATTTGAATCAGCAATGGTGGGAGACTACTTCTGGGAGGGACATCTAGAGGGACCTGAGGGCTACAGAGCTTAACATCATCCATCCAAGCTCACACGAAGGTGCTGGAATTAGGATTAGAACCAGATATCCAGTGTAAAGCAATCTTCAAAAGTCATGTACAAGCAACTGAAATATGCTGAGTGGTTAGATTTCTTTCTTTTCTTTTCTTTTTTTTGCAGTACTGGGGATTGAACTCAGGGGCATTCTACCTCTGAGCTATACCCCCAGGCCTATTTTTTATTCTTTATTTTGAAACCGAGTCTCACTAAGTTGCAGAGTGCCTCACTAGGTAGCTGAGGCCGGCTGCGAACCCGGATCCTCCGGTCTCAGCCTCCCAAATGCTGGGATTACAAGCGTGTGTCACTACGCCCGGCTGAGTGGTTAGATTTCTAAGGAGGAAATCTAAAAGTATGAGAACTCGTATTATTTTAAAACATTCTTTTTTTTTTTTTTTTGCGGTACTAGGAACTGAGCCCAGGGTCATTCTACCTCTGAGCTACACCCCCAGCCCTATTTTTTAAATTCTTTATTTTGGAACAGGGTCTCACTAAGTTGCAGAAGGCCTCACCAAGTAGCTGAGGCTGGCCGCGAACCCAAATCCTCCTGTCTCAGCCTCCCAAGTACTGGGATTACAAGCATGTGCCATCACGCCCGGCAATATTTAAAAATTCTTAGATAAGAGGTGAGTGAGGTGTTATATAAACTATACTAGGAAAGAGAGCCTATATTGGAAAGAGGAATCTGGCTATCAGGCTAGATAAAACCAACCAGCCACCACCACCACTAACAAAAAACTCCATCACTGCCAAGAGTCAAGAAAAGATCTGAATATCCAAGAATAAACTGGAATCCACCATTAGTGTGCAGTAATGAAAATACCAGTAAAAACATTATTGGAATTCAGGAATACCCCAATCTTGTGTGACTTAATTCATTTTCCAGTTGAGGGTGCTTCTCTCAATGTACTCTTTTGTAATTATTTAGGTACTTGAATTTTAGCAGAAATGATGATCTAAGATCTTATTTCCATAAATTCCTTGTGTTTAGATAATGTCAATTCTTTCCCCTCTAACTGCCAAATAAATTCCATTTTAACACTTTAAATGGTATAAATTGTTTAAACCTAATAAAAAAAATTGACAGAAGTGAGGGAGAAGTCACACTTAATGTTGGTTGGCACTTGGTGTGCATACATATGTGCGCATGTGTGTGTGTGTGTGTGTGTATGCCAGTGTTTTCTAGAAATCCAATGACCAGACACTTCTGAATTTATTTCTAAATACTCTGAACTTAGTGAAAACTTTCTCTACCTTATCTCCTACTTGGTCTTAAATCCTTCCTTCAGCTCAACCACTATATAAAAAGTCCCATCACAGCCGGGCATGGTGGCGCACCCTTGTAATCCCAGCATTTGGGAGGCTGAGACCAGAGGTTCCGGGTTTGCAGCCGGCCTCAGCTATCTAGTGAGGCACTCCGCAACTTAGTGAGACCCTGTTTCAAAATAAAGAATAAAAAATAGGGCTGGGGGTATAGCTCGGAGGTACAATGCCCCTGAGTTCAATCTCCAGTAACACACACACACACACACACACACACATACACACACACACACACACACACACACAAAGCCCCATCACAAAGCCTTGAACTCTCCTGCATTTTCTTATACTTAGCGAGGCTGTGTACTGTTCCAATGGTTCCTTAACAAAGGTCACTTCCATTTAGTTTCACGGTTTCCTATTTTATGTATCATGTTTCTACATCAACCATGGTTGTGCTTCATGATATGAAGATATAAATTCTATTCAAGATCATGAAACTCTCATTGATGCACAGGTAAATGTCACAAAACTGCAGCATCACTGCAGAAGCTCCACTGACTGTCACTCAAAGTACTGTGATGAGGCCCAGCCCAGTCCCCTCCCTCATGGTGCAGATGAGGAGCCTGAGGTATGAGAGGTGAAAGGCAAAGAAAGGCTAAGGACTTGCCCAAAGTTAACTGATGCTGAATGCATGTGCCACCACCATTTAGCCATTTCCTGTCCCCTAACACTACACCAAGCAATGGGATGACATTTCCCAAATGGCTATTCTTGGCAGGTCAGTGGTTTGAATTGGGGTAATGAGTACAATGGATTTCTTAGATTCCAATGTTCTCCACAACACTGTCTATAGCCACAGTATACAAGATGGTCTGAGTCATCAATGTTTCATTCCAAAATGCATGCAAGCACAAACCACTCACGCTACCTACAATGCTGACAGCAGGAACGTAAGCAAAAGAAGGCTTAAAAGATAAGTGTGGGGCTGGATGTGGTGGTGTACACTTGTAATCCCAGTACTTGGGAGGCTGAAACAGAAGGATCACAGGTTCAAGGCCAGCCTCAGCTACTTAGTGAGGCCGTCTGCAACTTAGTGAGATCCTGTTTCAAAATAAAGAATAAAAAATAGAGCTGGGGGTGTATCTCAAAGGTAGAATGCACCTGGGTCCAATCCTCAGTACTGAAAAAAAAAAAAAAAAGATAAATGTGAGCCAAGTGTGGTATCTCACACCTGTAATCCCAGTATTTGGGAGGCTGAGACAGGAAGGTTGCAGATTTGAGGGCAGCTTCAGCAACTTAGTGAGGCTTTCCACAACTTAGTGAGACCCTGTTTCAAAATAAAAATAAAATAGGGCTGAGGGTATAGCTCAGAGGTAAATGCCCCTAGGTTCAATCCTCGGTACCACATACACACACACTCACACACGCAAAGTGTGATCAAGAAAATCAGCTTCTAGCTGGGCATGGTGGCGCACGCTGGTAATCCCAGTACTTGGGAGGCTGAGACAGGAGGCTCCGGGTTTGAGGCCAGCCTCAGCTATTTAGTGAGGCCCTGTTTCAAAATAACGAATAAAAAATAGGACTGGGAGCTGGGCGTGGTGGCGCACGCTTGTAATTCTAGTACTTGGGAGGCTGAGACAGGAGGAACCAGGTTTGGGGCTAGCTTCAGCTACTTAGTGAGGCCCTCTGCAACTTAGTGAGACCCTGTTTCAAAATAAAGAATAAAAAATAAGACTGGGGGCCTAGTCTGGAGGTAGAATGACCCTGGGTTCAATCCCCAGTACCACACACACATAAAAAAGGGCTGGGGGTATAGTTCAGAGGTAGAATGCTCTTGTGTTCAATCCCCAGTACCACAAAAAAAAAGAAAAGAAAATCAGCTTCTCTTCCAATGAGTAGTCTCTGCCTGGTTACCAATGTGCAAGTCCCAGCAGACACACCCTGAGAAGAGTCAGTTGTGACCCAACACGCCTTGTCTTAAGACTGTGGGGAGAGGAAGGGAGAAGGCTTTATAAAGGCCAGCATCATTTCTAAGGCCCCATCAATTTATTTTTCACTTAAAAGCTGAGATGGCCAAGTGCTGGCTACTTTTCTGGGGCTTTATAGACCTTTCCTAGAGATTTAGGACAAAAGCATGGAGAACTAGAATGCTTTAGAGGCCATCCTGTCCAGGATGAAGCAAGCTGAGGCCCAGAGACGCCCAGTGGCTCAGCCTAGCTCGCAAGACCTGAAGAGCCATCCAGCGTTTCTCACTGTGTCACTGCTACTTAGGTGAGAACGACCGAGAAAGGTCTCTGTCCTAAAATATGAGAGGACTTTGCAACAGGCAAGGACTTGAGTTTGGGTTTCTTTTTACATTTGCTCAGGGGGTCTGAACATGTTCTGCAACACAGAACACAAGCTGAATGGCGGGGGTATCCGATCAGCTGCTGAAATGAATAAACCTCTTGCTGGGTCTTGTTTGACTTCAGAAGTTGGGAGAATGTCCAAGACTAGGCAAAGGTAAGGCCAGGCTAAAGACTCTGCAATCTGGCCCAGACACAGAGGTGCTGGGATAACCCTGAGTCACAAATGGCTCCAACAGCTTGACAGCCCAACAGGGCCAGAGCAGACAGTGTCCAAAATGGGCAAAGGTAGAGAACTGGCAAGGTCCTCCTCTGATCAGACTGTTCAACAGCCTCTGAGCTGGCTGGCCTAGCCCTGGCCCCGGCCCCACCAGGACTTTTGCACAAATGTAGGTCTTGAGCAGCAGCCTCGAATAGCCCAGACCTCCTGGCACTGATTCGAAGTCAATCTTGCCTACAGCTGTCAGCGGCACAGTCTGTTTGATGCCGCACAAATGGCAATGATTCAGTCATTCCGGGGATGCTTCCAGGGCAGTGTTCTTGGGCATGGGGAAAAGAGGATCCCTTTGGGGAGCCAGAGGCAGCAGGCTACACTGCCAGCAGGCTGGCTCATCCTCCTCTAAACACCATCAAAAGCCTGCCAGGGTGTTTTTGTTGAAACCTGGCAGTTGGATGGCCCCTGACATTTGACTCAGGACCATCCAGGTGACCTATTAAGTGAGAAGCACTCTTGACGGCTGACCTTAGTGGATGTGACGGCAAGCTCACTGCTGCTCTCGATAATAAAAATTCTTCCTGACATCATTTAGGCAGAGAGGGAAACGGCCCCTTTGGTGAAACCCCATGGACTCTGCCTTAACCTCGCTGTAGAGGGCTGCTGATGCAAAGGCTGGTATTTGCCTGCAATCTTTCCCTGGGAAGTAATTAGTTTCCATTTAGAGGGATGACAAATTGATCAGGCAGGAGTCGCACTGAGCTCCGAATTGAAGCTAAACTGGGATGGCTGTGTCTCTGGCAAGTCAGGTTTGCAGGTCTGTGGATGCATTTTACAGTTTCAAAATTCAATCACCCAACAGCAGGAGAGGAAAGACACTGCTCAGAAAAGAGAACCAAAGCCTGCATTTCCTTCTGCAAGTTCATTATCGCCTCGCTAAAGCATGACGGTGGTGTGAAATGGGTTAGACGCACGGATGCCTCTGTTAACGGCCAAAGAAAAAAAAGTCGCACATCATTAGGAATGGAATAAACGATACTGAGGCACAGAGCAGAAATGATTTGATTAGTAATTTCCAGTTTTGAAAAGACCTGGAAAAGTACCAAATGACTATACAGAAGGTGTGATGGAGTTCTTAATTGCTATAACTGCTCTGGGAGACTTGATGATTTGTGACATAGAATACAGCACAGTACGCTAACACTAATAACCGTTAATTAAATGCAGCAATGATATACTCTCAAAATGCACATACAAGTTACCATAATTTCTAGATTAAAAGCTGCACTATCAGAAGCCAAAGGCAAAGAAAGGTGGAGGGAGCAAGAGACATCTCTCTTGCACTTCGTGAGCAGGCCCCATGGTCTACCCAGAACAGAGCGGCCAGAAAACGCTGTGGGAAAAAAACACACTTAGCTGGAAAATGTGAAATGGTTCCTGAATGAAGCTGCCCCTCTGGAGGGCGAGTTATTAATTCTGAAAGGCTGTTGCTGCACCAGACCATCTGGCGGTGCGGGGAGGGTTCAGTGGCTGGTGCAGCTTCCGGTTGGATCTGCCTTGCCCCCCTGTGGCATTTCTCACTTGAACTGTTGTGATGCCAGGTCAGCCATGGCTGTGGGGGGAGGGAGGATAGAAACCTGGTGAGATCTTGGGGCTCTTCAGAGTCTGAGATGCTCTCCTTTGCCTGTCCGGCTCCTAATGAACGCCGGGAGGGTAGGAGTGATTCACATGAAAGCCTCATTTGAATGGAAGATAAAAGAAGTCAATTAATCTCCCTCCCTTTGGGTGAGAGTAAAGAATGCCTGTGAGCCTGAAGATGAAGAAAATGTTACTACTACTTCCAACTCAATTACCCTGGTAATGGCACTGAGAGAAAGTGGGGCTAGATGAAGAAATCTAGAGGCAGTTCCAACACTCCATTTTCAGATGTGCCTTTACTTTCTCCTTAAGCTATTACTAAAGCCACGGGCATGTCCCTTTGAGTGGTCAAGGGGCAAGAGAAATGTTCTGGTTATCATTCAAGCCAGGTCTACTGGACATTCACTGGCATGTAGAACCAAATCAGGCCAGGAATATCCAAGGGAGATAGGCTACTTCTGCGGGTTAAGTGTTTCTAGAATAAGGAAGAAAAGGATACTTTTTTTTTTTGGTGGTGGTACTAAAGATTGAATCAGGGGCATTCTACCTCCGAGCTACACCCTCAGTCCAATTTTATTTGTTATTTTGAAACAGTGTATTGCTAAGTTGCTGAGGGCCTCACTAAGTTGCTGAGGGTGGCTTTGAACCTAAGATTCTCCTGTCTTATCCTCCCAAGTACTGGGATTAGAGGCATGCACCATCACACTTGGTTAAAAAGGGATACTTTTAAATGGATTAACTGGGAAAAGTTCCCTGTAAGAGGTGGCAACTGAAGCAAATCTTAAATGAATTACAGGATCTGGGCTTGGGGTAAACCAGGGGAAAGGCATTCCTGGGGGAGAAGCAGCCCACATCACTGGCCCAGAGCAGGCGTGTGACATGTCAGGGGTGGAACTTGGGAGCAGTCAGGTCAGCTTGGGGAAGAAATGGAAGAGTGGAAAGGTGAGTGGCGACAGTTCCTGGAGAGTCCAGAATGTGTCTACCTTTTATTCTGCAAAGGGAGTAATTAGGGCCAGGTTTGAACCAGAAGTTCCCTATGTTTAGAACTCTCTTCCCTAAACAGCATGTCTTCCCTGATTACCTCAGCCCTGTCTACCCCTTCAACTTTCTTTCTTTCTTTTTTTTTTAGCATTTATTCTTGTAGGCATTGTAGTGCATTCATTTGTTCGTTGTCTGCTTTTTCAGGAGTGACTTAATTTTCACTGCTGAATTTCAGGACTTGGCATCAGTACTTGATACCTACTTGCCAACTGAATTGGTGGATGGATGGATGGGAGATCAACTGAAGAGTGGTTCTGAAGGTGTAGCCCGCCCCAGGAGCCTCAGCACTACCAGAGAACTGTTAGGAAGGCAAATTCTGACTGTACTCCAGAGCTACTAAAGCAGAAACTCTGAGGGTGGGGCCCAGCGATTTGCATTTATTAAAGAAACCTCCAGGTGATGCTAACTGATGCAAGCTCAAGTTTGAGGACTACTGGATTAGAGGGCAACTGAGGTAGGGAGACCGGTTAGGAAGCCACAGCAGAGGTTATTTTGACATAGAGGAAGGGCAGACTGGGCCAATCTTTGTGTGCACAGTGTTACATTGTGTGTGTGTGTGTGTGTGTGTGTGTGTGTGTGTGTGTGTGTGTGTTTTACTGGGGATTGAACCCAGGGGCATTCTACCTAGCAGCTATACCCTGCAGCCCTTTTTATTTTTTATTTTGAAACAGTGTCTTTGCTAAGTTGCTGAGGGCTGGCCTCAAACCAGTGATCCTCCTGTCTCAGCTTCCCAAGTAGTGGACCAATCTTTTGAGAGCTAAAATACATAGCACTTAGCAAAGGAAGAGCCTGGGGAGATTTGTTAATTTCTGGCTTTGGTAATTGGCTGACTTGTAAGAGAATACAGGAAAAGGTTTGAGCAAAGTTGAGAAATGAGAATGATCAGAAATGATATATTAAGCCAAGTGTGGTGGCGCATGCTTGTAATCCCAGTACTTGGGAGGCTGAGACAGGAGGATCTGGGTTTGTGGCCGGCCTCAGCTACTTAGTGAGGCTTGCAGCAACCTAGTGAGACCTTGTTTTAAAATAAAGAATAAAAATAGGACTGGGGGTATAGCTCAGAGGTAGAATGCCCCTGAATTCAATCTCCAGTACTACCAAAAAAAAAAAAAAAAAAAAGATATATTAACTGCTAATAAAGTTACTTCTTTGGATTTCTAAGTCAGTCTAGAAAAATTCTTAGGATCCCTTCTTAGGATACTGGTGGTTCCCTTTAAAAATCAGGAAATCTGCAGAGGGCACAAAGATTGGGGGAAGGTAAGTTTGGCACACTTTTTTTGTGTGTGTGTGTGGTACTGGGGATTGAACTCAGGGGCATTCTACTTCCGAGCTATACCCCCAGCCCTATTTTTTATTCTTTATTTTTGAAACAGGGTCTCACTAAGTTGTGGAGGGCCTCACTAGATAGCTGATCCTCCGGTCTCAGCCTCCCAAATGCTGGAATTACAAGCGTGCGCCACCATGCCCGGCTGGCACACTTTTTAATTTTAGGTGCCCACGAGACCTACAGGCTAGGGGCCATCTTGTTGGATGTGGTAACGGTCTGGGATGGAGGAAGAGGTGAGTACCATTATCGTCCCCAAAGTGGTTGTGAGAACCATGGGTGGGTAAAACCTTGCAGGGAGAGTGAAATAAAGTCTTGGATTATATAGAGGGCAAGGAGTCACTGAAGCAGATCTAGGAGTTATTAGAGAAGATAAAGATAAGGAGAGAACATGGCAAAGGCAAAAAAAAAAAAAATCAAGAGGGGTAGTTATAATGTGTCAAATATCCTTCAGGGTGGGTCTGATGAATGCAGGGGACATTCTACTGAACCTGGCAAGGAGAAATCATGGAGACCTCTGTGAGGACAGGTCAGTGACCAGTGGATGGAGACAAAGCCAGCTGCAATGAAAGGGATGACAAGTGAATGGGCCAAGAGGAGGAAGAGCTGAGAGGAGAAGGTGGGAAAACTTTTCCATTGTAGTAGGAAACCAGCATGCTACTTATGTATTGAGAGGGAGACAGCGCAAGTCACCAAGGAGGTAGGATATGATGGGATGAAGAACTCAGGTGCAGAAAGTCTGACATTAGCTAGAAAGGGTAATACCTGTTTTTTTTTTTTTTGCGGTACTGGGGATTGAAATCAGGGGCATTCTACCTCCGAGCTATACCCCCAGCCCTATTTTTTTAATTCTTTATTTTGAAACCGAGTCTCACTAAGTTGCGGAGTGCCTCACTAGGTAGCTGAGGCTGACTGCGAACCTGGATCCTCCGGTCTCAGCCTCCCGAATGCTGGGATTACAAGCGTGCGCCACCACGCCCGGCGGTAATACCTCTTTTGACGAGAATGGAGAGAAAGATTATCATTAATATAGATGCAGGTAAGTGGGTCAGCCAGGTTGAGGCTAGACAAAGTCCAAAGTCTAGGTTTAAATGGAGAATGTAGTTTGCATCCAAGAACTACTTTCTGGCTGAAGATACAAATGGCAATAAATTCAAGACAAACTCTAATAATTGGTACAAAATTTTATGGGGCAAATCTAAGATCTGAAGATGAAAAATAAAATGATGAAGCTAATTGTTAAAAATGTAGAATGTTATCTGGGAACCAGGGACAGAGAAAAACTTGCATACCACCCCTCCCCCACCCCAGGATATAAGTGAGCCTAGAAAGTATATTTGTTTCATTATAGCAAAATTAAGGGTCTCTTAATAAAGGTCATTACAGACAGCTAGGAGTAACAGATTAGAAGAAGGTATTTGAGAGTCTAAAAATAGCCAATGACCTATACATAGATTATACAAAAAAATCTCTAAAAATTCACAAGAAGTCAGAAGCTCAGAAAAATGGTCAAGCCATTACAATACCCTATGCCTTTCAAAATTTCAAAGACTAGCAAAATGGTAAGCATTAGTGTGGACATATGGAAATTAGAATTCTCATGCTCTGCAAGTAGATGGTAAAATTCATAACAACTAGGAAAAACAATCCGCAATATTTACTGAAATTAATCTGTATATGTCTTATGACCCAGCAGTATCTCCTGGGATAGATCACAGAGGTCCATAAAGGGGTCAGATTTCAAGGATGATTATGGTGGTAGTGTTTGCCCTGGGTAGAGTGGAAGACAGCCTTAGACGTCTACCACCAGGGGAGTATATGTTCTGTAATACTTGGTAGCACTGAGAACCAACAAGGTATGCGTGCAACCCACTAGCACAAACAGGTCTTACAAATGCAGTGGGGAGCTACCATCAACAGAACTTAGATGTGAGCACATTACCATTCACGTAAGCTCCAGGTATCCACAGAATAACACTGTTTGACAGTGTTACATATAAGCACATTAGGCTGGGTGGCTGGGAGCAGGGGGGCACAGACCAGCATAACAGGGAAAAATTAAGAGAAGCCTCATGTAGATCCACAATGACAATGTGCTTTGAACTGAGGAGCCTGATTAATTCAGTTCCCCACATTGAAAGTTCCTACTAGTATTTATTTGTAGAATAATAATAAAAATGATGTGGGGAGAGATCCATTTCAAGCAAGGGTCTGATAAGAGTTCCTAAACTGGTAAGGTTCATGGTGCATTTTGAAGGACAGAGATAAGACTTCAATTTACAGAGCTGAAAAAGAGTATCCTGAGTCAGAGAGAGAGCCTGAATGGAGATGGGAGGGTTCTGGGTATGACTGGAAACATCTAATGGACCAGCGAGGCTGGAGCCAAGAGAAATAAATAGAAGGCAAGTCAGGGATTAGATGAACAAAGGAGAGAGAAGATGAGCTGAAGATGAGTCTGTATGGCTGGCCTTGGAGGTGAGGAAGGACACAGGCACACTTTCTGCAGTGCAGAAGGGGGAGGATCGGAAACCCAGGAGGCTGGGGGAAGAGGCCAAGAGCTTCAGCAGGAAAACAGGCAAGAAATGACAATGACAACAAGTTCAGCTCTAGCAGGAAAAAGCTGAGCTTTCTGGGCCCGCCTGGTGGACATCAACATTCCGAGGTAGCAGTGCTGCAGCCCACATCAGAGCTTAATGATGACTTTCTCTAAAAACAAACTGTTATTGTGACTGGTGGAAAAGCGTGTTACTGTTCTAGGCCCACATTCCTAGCCAGGGACACCAAGCCTTCTTTCAGTCTCCACCCACAACCACCACTGGTGTCAATGAAAGCTCCTGTGTCTCGGTTGGTTGATCTCTTACACACACACACACACACACACACACACACACACACACACACACAGTTCCGAACTAATCAGAGAAGTAAATAGCGTTCAACTGTAGTACACCATGGGATTCCTGTGTTGACTTCCAGTTTCTGTTAGCTTAGCATGCCAGTCCCCTACCTTATGCATGGTTGTTTGGCTTTTATTTCTCTTTCCCATGAGTTTATTTTTCAGAGGTTGGTTCAACTTATTCTAAATGAGTCAAGTGTTGGGGCTCAAACTTTTTCCCTGGAGGGAATTATAAATGTTAGGAAAAATCTCCTGTTTCATCCTAACCTGTCTTCCTACCATCCGGGCCACCATCGACCATTTATTTTTCTTACAAGCACCAAGAAAAAAATGTTTTGAAGTATATTTTCTAAAGAGATGAATGCCATGAGACATATACATCTACACGGTATATACATCACAGCCTCCCTAAGAAAGAGACTACAGTGCTCCCCTAACCACCAAGACGTAGCCCACGGGGTTAAATGAGCTCCAAGTTAGAGTATAACTTCCTTTTTTCTTTTTTTGCCTGACAGCCTTAATCCCTTAAAAAGGCTCCATCATCATCATAGATATGGACATATTGCAACTTTTGCAAATTTTCTCCTAAAAACCAAGAAAATTAATCAGAGGATCACAACAAAAATTTTAAAAGCTCAGCTGGGCGTGGTGGTGCACACTCGTAATCCTAGTACTTGGGAGGCTGAGACAGGAGGATCCTAGGTTCAAGGCTAGCCTCAGCAAGTAGTGAGACTCTCATCAACCTAGTGAGACCCTGTTTCAAAATAAAAATAAAATAGGGCTAGGGATATAACTCGGGAGTAAAATGTCTCTGGGTTTAATCCCCAATACCACAAAACAAACAAAATTTAAAAATTTGAAAGCTCCTGCTAACTATGGCCCTACAAACAGGGCTGATCGGTACTGTGTAATCCCAACAGAAATGGAGTGGAGAGGTTTCCTCCTTTCTAGTTTCCAATAGGGAAACTGAGGCACATAAATGTAAGGGCATGTTGGAGGTGGCTAAAACCGACCTAGTGGCCTGTGCCCAAGTCCTGCTGGGGAGGACTGATTTCTTATTTGAGCTGGTCTTGGGGAGGGAGGGGCAAAGATTCAGCCCTCCTGGAATCAGCTCATTTGCTCAGAACTCCAAAGCAATTACCTAGTCCCTTATCGATGGAGAGAAAATGATATTTCATTTGGTTTTATCTGAAAACCAGATTTTTTATTTTCCTTCCTCTAGTGAAAGAGCTATAAAAGAAGCAAGGATTTTTGGTGTGGTGGTGGCAGCGGCGGCAGCAGGGAGTGGTGGTTGGGGGAGAGGCATGAAAAATTATACTTTGACATATATTATGCGCTTAATCTTTTGTGGCAACTTTTTTACATTTGTAAGAGTTATGGATTTTAAAAGTCAGGGCTAAGATGGCTTAATGAGCATTCACCCCCCTGGAAGTAGAAGTAGGGCTGATGTGTGTTAGTCAGCTGTTAGCTTTATTGCCTCTCTTCTGTACTAAAAGTGACAAGTTGAACACATTATAGAGAGCTCAGATGTGTTATGCAGATGAAGCCTGCAGCAATATCTGCCTGCTCTCTATTATTTATGATGTCTATATAATACAATGGACTGAGATTTAAGCCATTGTGATGCAGTTTGTTTTCCAGGGTGCTAAAGTACAGCACATTTTACAGAGAATTGCATCTCTGTTACATATTAATCAAATCCATCTTACATGCAGCTCTTACACTGTAAACTAAAGGGAAAAAAAGATTAAAGCGCTTGGCTTTTCCTCAGCTGTCAAGGACTGGCAATAAAATAATAATAAGGGCTTCTAAATAATGTGTGTGTGACAGGCCTGTGCTCGCTCGCACAGTCCTTTATGGAGGTTAACTACAAAATAAGTTCCAGTGAGTGATCGGGAACAGGCATGTGTGTAATACTGTAATGCCAACGACGGCATAATTCTTGAAAAGTTCATTTGCAGAAAATTCTCCGACTTGATGAGGCAAAGTTTGGCCTCTTGAATCATTCTGCCATGGTGTGCGGCATTTGCAGAGTTGTTCTGAAGTTTACAGTCCTCGCACTTTTGAACTTGCCTCAGCTGCAGTCCATTAAAAACTGAAAGCTTCGTTCCCTGGTACCCAAGCTGGGCTTTACTGTTCAGGAAGTCATGGGAAAGTGGTTTTATGACGGGACATATACAAAAGCCACAGAGTTCTGTGGTCTGGGCAGGACAGGGGGGATTATTTTGTTTTTTTAACATGAAGGTGATCACCAAGTCTCACTGCTATTTGGGGTTTGGGGAGGAAGATGGAGAATCTAGGTAATGAAAGTCTGAATCTCTAGAAGTTCTCCCCCAAATTCTTCATCTGGGAAAGCACTACCAAGGAACTCATGAGACTTTTGTGCCTTTATTTCCAACTCTACAGACCCTTGAAAAAAGAACACAGGTTACAAGTGTCGAAGCTACTTTTCGTCCCTCCCACATGGAATGGAAAATGCCTGCATGCCACCTTGGGCCAGGCTCACTTTTCAGCTCGAGGTAATTTCTAAAGAAAGGAGGGAAGGGAAATTGCACTTGGAAGCACTCACTCAGTCTGCCAGAGAGTTAACAAAGAGCCTGAATTTGCGCCTTGGTATAATCAGCAGATACAACACAATAGTTTCAGGATCTGCCTATCTACCCAAAAGCTCAAAGTACAAAATTTACATTATTATCCCCTTGCCCACCATCTACACAAACCAACCCCCAAATCTCTCTACTTAGGGAAATCACTTAGCCTCCCTGGGGGCTGCTTTTTTTGCTCTAATGTGTGAAGAACAACGCCTACCTCTTCCTACCTCCTAAGGCCTCACAACAAGGGGTTCTGGAATTATGGGTAACATTATATTCCTCCAGTTTTCTATATTCTCCAACTTTCCTAAAATGAACTCCCATTATCCAAATTATTAAACTGCAGTGAATGCTACTTTAAGTACTTAATTCACAAGTCTAATAAGCATTTATTGAGTGCCCATGGTTTGCCAAAGTTCTGTGTCACTTACTTAGACCTTTTATACGAGTTTCCAGCGTCTACTCTTAGGTATAAGGATGGTGGTATATATACAATGCATGGTGGTCTTCAGCACTATCTACACATCACAAAATTCCAGACAGTTTTTAAAGAATCAATGATGACCAAACCCTGCACCAAACCAATTTACTTAGAATCTCAGTATCTTTTAAAGTCCCATAAGTGATGGTAAAGCCAAGTTGAGAAACTGCAAAGAGCATCATGGTTAAGAACACAGACTTGCAGTGAAAACTTCAAGGCCAATATAGTATGAGGCTGGCCTGAATGAGGCCATGTTATTTAAACTCTTGGCCTCAGGTGCATTTTGTATAAAATGGGGATAATACTACAACCTATCTGACATGATACACAGAGGTCACTTCTGTCTGGAAGATGGCACGTGCTTAATATACATGGCACCACCATCTTATGTCCAAAACACTGTAAATTAACAAAGTACTTTTGTAGGGATCAATTAACTATATCCTCACTTGGAGATAATGACACATGATTATAAATGAGGACACTGGCTCAAAAAAGTTTAGTGCTTTTCCAAGGTCCCACAAGAGGTAAATGGAAGAAGTCTTGAATCCAGGCCTCTAGACACCTACAGTTTCTATGTCACAATGGCTGCCAGCATTAATCCTCTGTTGGTGGATGTGTGCCACTTTAAAGGTAGTCTACCCAAATGTGTGGCTTAGACCAGTGAGGTTTCAAAGCACATCAACATCACCTGGAGGACTGGTTAAAACCCAGATCACAGGTCACCATTCCCAGAGTTTCTGATTTGGTAGGTCTGAGTGGGTCCTGAGAATTTGCACGAGTTCCTCAGGTAGTACTGAGGTTGCAGGTGTGGGACCACACTTTGAGAATACCTTTTGCTGCTTAGAGTTTGTGAAAGGAGAGGATACTACCATCTCCTATCCTGCCTGGACTACCTCCTTGTGACAGTGTTTTATGCACCCTTTTTTGCAATGTTGGTGCCAACTAGCTTAGACCAAAAGTCACTGTTTGGTTTCTTCCTTAAAAGTCTAAGTCTTGAAGACCTGCCGGGGGACATAAGAGACCCAAATCTACTTGGCCAAACCACTCCTTCCTCCAGATAGCTGCCAATGGCCCAGTGTGATCCCTACAGGAAGCAGCCCTGCCTGACTCTGCTCTGGAGGTAGACTCACTAATGGAGGCAGAACAGCTAAAACCTCTCTGCTTCTTGGATGCCATTTCCACATTGACCTGGGTTCTCTGCATTTCAACTTCTGTCCACCTGGCACATCTTCAAGCATTCATCAAAAGTTTCTCCTAGGGTTCACTTTGGGGTCAGAGACATCTAAGAGCATGGATAAGTCCTTCTGTCCTTAGTCACTGTAGGCAAGGAAATTGCAACTTGCAGATATTGAAAGAAAACACATCACTCTTTCCAGAAGCTTCAGAACTATTTTCTAGTAGGACTCCTCTGAGAGGACCTAAAAATTTGTTATTCTCATCTCCCTCCATCCCACCACTGGGCACCTCATTCCTTTCTCTTCCCCTAAGAGCAGAGAGGTGTGTGCACACACAGGACTCATTACCACCATGTTCCTGCATTGAAAGTTCTGGGCTTTCTGAGGGCGACAGTTGTGTGTGTGGCAAAGCTCTTGCTCTTGCTCCCACTTTTGTCACACAGATATTCTCTCTTGCCAAAGAGCAAGTTGGTCAGGAAGCTGTGCCACAGCCATGGCTTTTAAAGATACCAGAAAGACATCCGTGGAACCAGAGGTGGAGATTCACTGAATCAGAACAACCTTCACCAGCTGCAATGTGAAATTGCTCAAAAAGGTGTGTGCTGACTTTATCAGAGGGGCCAAGGAAAAGAATCTCAAAGGGAAAGGACCTGTTCACATACCTACCAATACTTGGAGAATCACTATGAGAAAAAACACCTGTGAAGAAGGCTCTAAGGCATGGGATCGCTTGCAGATGAGAATCCACAAGCTATTAACTGACTTGCACAGCCCTTCTGAGATTGTTAAGCAGATGACTTCCATGTATTGAGCTAGGAGTGGAGGCTGAAGTCACCACTGCAGATGCCTAAGTCGTCAATTTTTTTTTTTTTTTTTTTTTTTTTTTGCGGTACTGGGAATAGAACCTGGGGGCATTCTACCTCCGAGCTATAGTCCCAGCACTATTTTTTTATTCTTTCTTTTGAAACAGGGTCTCACTAAGTTGCGGAGGGCCTCACTAAGCAGCTGAGGCTGGCCACGAACCCGGATCCTCCAATCTCAGCCTCCCAAATGCTGGGATTACAAGCATGTGCGACCATGCCTGGCTGTAAGTCGGCAATTTTAATAAATTGATTATCACTTGTTACAAAAAGAAAAAAGGCTCCAACCCAGGTTGCCTAAGGAGGAAAATGACCCAGCTAAGAGCTTCATCTCCTTGTATGTGCCTGCCCCAGTGGAGCTCAGGAAAGCTTAGGAACCCAGGCCCTCAGGTCCTGCAATGAAATGCTTCAAAGGCCTGAGACAGGCTGGTGGGAGGGGCTGGTCCATTGCCATGGCCCTAAGGATATGCAGGAACTAACCTGTCTCCTCTAAAAGGCAGCACAATTTCCTAAAAGAAGCCCAATTGCCACGAAACGTTTTGCCTTCCTCATGTTCAGAGGGTTTCACTAGCAGCCAAGAAGGTAAGGACCCAATTTGGGAGGACACACAGAAGAGGCACATCTGTCAGTTCATGCCTTTGAACATGACATGAAGAGGAGCTCAAACAAACTGCCCTGTCCAACAATGCCTGGCTGGCCCAACAGGAGGCCCATCTCTCACAGGGCATGAAAACCACCAAGGTGCTGTTCTTTTGGAAACTGGAATCTGTGAAGCATTCAAGACTGGATTTTGGGATCACACTCTTTTAGGGCTGAACTCTACTGAAAAAGGCTGTAAGTTTTAACTCCCTCTTTGTAGATGGTGGAGGGGGGGTGTGAGGCTCTGTGGCCCACCGAAGGACTCACTCAGCAGCCGATCAGCCACCAAACTCCAAGCCTGCTGACTCTAAGCCATGATGCTAAGAAGCCAGAGACCTGGAATGTCTAGAGAACAAGCAGGATCTCTATAACGGACAGCTCACAACTGCCTCGACATATGTTCATCTCACTTTTCTCTTTGGAAGGAAGCTGCACTTACTTCCCATCTTAAAGACAAGGAAGGCTGAGGCTCACAAAAGCCAAGTGGTGGCTAAGGTCACCCAGCTGAAAGAGATGGGATGGAAGACGTGGGCCCGAACCCACATGATCTTGTTCCTAGCCGGGTTCTCTGTCTTGTTATGGTCATCTCCCTTGACACAGGGGCAGGACAGGTCTTGTGTGGATAGAATGACACACAAGGGTGATGGGCTAGGCTGAGGGCTCTGAAACGTACACATTACAGCTCACAGGATTGCCGCGGGTCCTGCCTGTGCAGCTTAAACCCCAGGGTTTTCCTCAAGCATACAAGGTCATTTCCAAGGTTGGGCTTACCAAACAGACAATGGGAGATGGGAGGGGGGACTGAGGAAAGTGGAGTTAGCGGAACATTCAACATTTTGGATCAAAGCATCACACTGGGCTGAGCAAGCACACAGGTGCCGCTCTTCCCTCTGCCTGGCGTGCTCTGCAGGGCTAGTCCTTGAGGGGGTGTCTGTCTCTTTCTGGCCTCCTTTTTCAAAAGGGATCCTCCCACTCCAGTGTTCCCAACTCCCTTTCTAATAGATCCCTTGACTCACTGATTGTGTGTATTCTCTCTCTCCCAACACTGGAAGAGGGGCTCCTTGAGGACAGAGACCTTTTGCTTGTTTCTTTCATGATGCTAAGTCTAGTAACCACAGCATTCCTGGCATACAGCAGGAGCTGTGTGTTTTCCCCCAACTGCTTTATTTTGAAAAAAATTCAAACCTGCAGAAAAGGAAAGAATGTGTGAACACCTATCACCCCTCACTTAGATTAAATAATTATTGCATTTTGCAACATTCGTTTTATCTGTGTATTTCTTTTTTGTACACCTGTCTAAAATTAAGGAAAGCAGGCACACAGTGGTGTATACCTATAATCCCAATACTTGGAAGGCTGAGACAGGAGGACCACAGGTTCACGGCCAAGCTCAGCAACTTAGTGAGGTCCTGTTTCAAAAATTAAAAAAGGCTGGGGGTGTTGCTTAGAGGGAGAATGCCTCTGGGCTCAATATCCAGTACCACAATAAATAAAATTGAAAAAAAAGTGTATATTTTTAATAGAATAAGAACATTACCATATCACAAAATTTCAACTGATACATCATCTAACATAGTCCACATTCAAATTTCCTCAGTTGTCTCCAAGATATCCTTTAAAAGTTTCTTCAAATTTAAGACCTAGGGCTCAATTAGGAACCAGGCACTGCGCTTATTCCCTAGTCTCTTTAGCGGCCTTTAGAGCAGCTCAATAAATACTTGATGAATGAATGAATGGGTGAGTGAACCATGCTCACTCCTGTTGGAGGAATCCTCCAGCAATCTACTCCCAGAGACAGAGGGAGTTGGTGGAACACTCACCTCAGTTTTGCTGCACAAATCTCTCTTTTGATTAGGTTCCCTGACATTCACACAGGGCGTGCTCCATTGCTTGGCTCCCACAAAGGTCCATGGGGAATTATTTCCTTTATCATCTACCTCAAGTGGGAGGGACGATACTCCCATCGCAGGTGAGTTTCCACTCTCCTACAGTATTGACTTTTCCTTTCTAAGGTGTGGCCTTTCTCTACTGTTTGTTCTAGTAACCAGAACAATCCTGGCATACAGCAGGTGCTTCATATATGTTTTTCCAGATGTGTGGCCTGGCAGGTAGGATCTTAAAGGTCCGGCTTAGAACTTGCCTGCAGGGAAGTAGGAGGGCGCTTGAAGGAGGGGTGCTATATATCCTTGGTAGCCTAGAGGAGTCTTTTGCTTGCTCAGGAAATGCCAACCGTGGCTATTATAATTTCATTAATGGCAGAGCTGCAGGATGCTCAAAAACAGGGGGAAACTGCTCAGGGAGAGGGCAGGAGGAAGAGCCCAAGAGAGACATAAAAAGGCAAGAGGATTTAGAGAGCACTTGTAGGAGAGAGGAGGGGTGGGGGATGGAAGCAGGGAATGAAAGGCCAGGGAGGCGGGGGAGTGGGAAGGTGAGAATGAGCTAGACATGGGGATAGGGGGAGGGAAGTAGGACCCAAGATTAACAGGGCCATGTGGCTCAGTGGGAGGCTTCCATGTGTCAGCAGACGGCAGTCCCAGCATAAGTAAGTAAGGCAGGGGAAACAGTAAGGCAGGGGCCAAAGAGGTCAGAGAGCAAAGTTAGGCAACTGCCCTCTACCAGATCCCATGATAAATGGGCAGAGGCCAAGGAGTTTAATTAGAAACCAGCAGGGCTTCCCTCACCTCTCCTTTGTGAAACCTCACCCCATGGTTATGGACCAAGAGGAAACCAAATCCCCAGGCTGCTCTTTGCTGGGTCCTCTTTCCTGCCTTCTAGTCCTCTAATAGTGCTGCGCCCTGATTATTGCTTCACCACTAGCCTAACAATGGATGCTCTTGATTGCTCTCAACTATGAGTATACATTTTGATTCGCATTTACCAAGCGACTTGGTCCTGCCCCGCCTCTGCCCCTTTCTAGTATCACTCGAGCAGGGCTTTGGTTACAACCTCCACGGTGGATACTGACCATCTAATTTCCTAGTCTCCTAGGGGCTCTAAATCCAGCCCCCTCTGACCTGCCAGCAGGAGGGATGACCTCACATTTGTCCTGCTTATCACTGGTAATAACCATTAGGGACAATGGCAGGCGCTCACACCTGCTGCCCACTAGGACTGGCAGATCGGGTCTCCACAGGAGGCCAGAAATGCAAATCTCCTTGTCCTTTTCATCACAGCCTCAGCTCACCAGCACTTTCCCCCTGGGGTCACGCGACTGAACCAAGGGATGCAGGGAACTAAGCCAAAGAGGCTAGTGTGCCCTGCCCCCTGCTCCAGGAGTTGACAGGGTGATGCCAAGAAGCTTTGAGACATTTCACTGCTGAGCCCCTGGTTGGCCCAGGCATCGGCAGAGGCTCTGGTTTGGGATAGGGGACTCTGGGTGGTGCACAGCCATCTTTTTGTGAGAAGTGACTATCTGCAGCTTGGGCATTTTCAGAGCTGTTCTTGTTGTCCCTGAAATAGTGCTGGGAACATCTGGGACAGAACCTGTGGAACATCTGGGACAGAACCTGTGGCTCCGGGCCCTGCTAGCAGTGTTCTCCATCCTGCATTCCAGGTTTGTAACAGCCCCTTCCCCCCTGGCAAAGAACCCACAGAGGGCCTCTAAATTCCCTAATCTAAATACTCCATGAGGCACTTCCTCCCAAGCCAGGCCTTCCCCACAGGGACCAGCGTGCCCGATGGACGTGCACTAGGCCACGTGACCGTGCACAGGCACAGCCTCCCGGCCGAGAGTCGCCAGCCCTGCCCTTGCATCCTTTTTGAGGCAAGCCAACAGCCCGAGCAGCCAGCAGCAAGCTGGGCCCCAGCCCTGCTGTAAAGTATTAACTCATACTGAACACAGTTTGTCTCCGAGGACCCTCTTGGCCCCTTCGTCATCCTGTGCTGACATTTTAATCGTGCTTTTGTGGGAGCTGGCTGGCAGTTTGTCATCAGGAATGGCGCGGCGAGGGGCCAGAGCGGGTTGCTGGCTGTGGCTGCTGCTGAGGGAAGCAGCCCATTCTGACAGACTGAGCAATAATCTGAACTTACTGCGCCGAGCCTGTGGGACACCAGCCGGGCCGCTTTATCTTCTTCATTAAAGTGCGCTCAAAAAAAAAATCCATTTTCCTTTAAAGTCTCAGGAACAGATGGAGTAAAATTAATTGCGCCATTAAGTCCCGATAGACAATACCAGAGTGGTTTTCTTTCAACTGTGCATGTGTGTTACAAAGTGCTCTTCGTAAAAGGCAATTACTGCAACATTTGCCATAAAATAAAGGTTGCTTTAATGGGCAATAAACACAGGCTTCAAATTTTGTATGAAATGGGTCTCCAAAGGGCGCTGTTAGAGGCAGCTCAAAGGCACGACTGACTTTAGTATTTCTGCTTGGGCTTCAGCTGAGCTAGTTCCGAGAACAATGATTCCCCACCCTTGGATATATTCTGATAGAATTATGGACGCGATGCTCACTCACTGCATGGGCCTCTCTACTCAGATTTTTCTGGTCAGCAACCAGCAGGCAAGAGAGAAAGAGGGAGAGAAAGTAAGTTCACCAGGGTGCCACTGGGGCGGTCGCCAGTGCCTGAGAAGGAGCCCAGTGCAAGTGACAGGGCCCATTGGCGGGGCTGGAGAACACAATTTACTAGTCTTATGTCTTGCAGCTCTGGTGAGGGTGTCTAGTTGATTCCTGGCAGTAGGGCTCAGTGTGAAATCTATATTTATGTATATTCAGAGCCATCTAGGTCTGAGATTTGGCAAAGGGGAAAATAGGCTGTGCTTTACAACCGAGACGGAAGCGATGGTGAAGGCCTGTCAGCAGACTAATGGCCAGGCCTCCAGCCAGGCCCGCGTTCCGCTCCTCTGAGGACAGGCGCACACCACTGTGGAGGCGAATGTGAATGCACGGCGCGGTGCAAACCTAAGAGCGAGGGTGGAGGACGCCGTTTTTTTCTGAGCCCCCTGCCCCCTTCCTTTGAGAGTTTCACATTAAATCTTCCCCTTTCACTCACTATTCAAGCTGCCCAGACATGGTTGGATAGGGGCAGGAATGCAAAAGAGACCAGAAACTCATTTCAATCCACCATATTTCTACATTTCAGTAATTACAAAGTTAGCATGACATATAAATGATCCATTAATTGAAATATGGACTGCACCAACTCCAATATTTATGGTATAAATCCATATTTCATTAAATAAATCCAATAAGCAAATATATCAAGGAGAACATGAGGACATTTTTATTTAAGCATGAGATCAGGAGCTGAAGGACCATTTTCCCATTCAAAATAAGAGACCCACACAGCTTGAAAAACAAAAACTAAATGGCTAGCAGATTTGGAATTAGGTGGGGCTGGTGAGACAGAGAAGCAAATGGTGATGAAAATGAACTTGAAGTACATCCAAGGTCAGCTCGTATGGTCAGAGGCACTGGTGGCCACCTGCTGCCATGATCCCAGAAGCACCGGCCTCTGCCCAGACAGCTGAGGGAAGCGCCAGGGGCATGGGCCAGGCCCCAGGGAGCGTTTTGCCTGCTCCAACCAGAGTAGGGCAGCCTTTCGCTGGCTGTGGTCTAAATAGAGGGTTGGTTTGCACTGAGACATCCACACTGCCACTGACCACTTCTTGCATCGGGGAGCTTCTCTCAGAGTGGCATCCGCAGAGGGGACCGCAGTGGAAGCACAGGAACCCAACTGCTGCATGCTACTCCTGGACCTGCTCGGGCCCTCAGCACTTTCCTCACTCAACTCCTCCCTAGTGGCGGTCCCACAGCGCTTCCTCCACCCAGCTGGAATCATGGCCGCCCCCTGCCTGCTACTCCTGTGCTTCCACAACCCCATCTGCCCAGCTGCACCTCTGGACTCTGGGAGCTGTGCTCAGGGGCCTCCTTCTCCTGGACCCCTGCTCTCTCATCCTGGTGATCCCATCACCTTGCTTTCATTTTCCTGGCTGCTGTTTTAATGCTGACCCGATGTCTCATCTGGATGTAACAGCATCCTTACTGGTCTCTCTACTCCAGCCCAGATCTCCTTAATTGCCTCTCAAGATTACTGACCAAGTGGGCTAAAAGGAGAGTTTCCATACACAATTTTTTTTTTTTTGATGGGAGAGATTACGTGTGTGTGTGTGTGTGTGTGTGTGTGTGTGTGTGTGTGTGTTACTGGAGATTGAACCCAGGGGCATTCTACCTTGGAGGCATACCCTAATCCATTTTTATTTATTTATTTTTGGCACTAGGGATCGAAGCTAGAGGCATTCTACCTCTGAGCTACACCCTCAGCCCTCTTTTATTTTTTGTTTTGAAACAGGATCTTGCTAGGTTGCTGAGAGTCTTGCTAAGTCTCAAACCTGTGATCCTCCTGTCTTAGCCTCCCAAGTACTGACATTACAGGCATATACCACCATGCCTAGCTGAGACTACTTTTAAAAAATATACGTTTTTATTTTTATTGGACACATACTAATTGTACATACTTATAAGGTAGTATGTGATATTTCAGTCCATGCATTTAATGTGTAAGTGGCAAACCTGTTACTTTACACATTTATCATTATTTTGTATTGAAAACATTCAAAATCCTCTCTACTAGTGATTTTGAAATATTCAATTAATTGTTGCCAACTATAGTTATCCTACTGTGCTATAGTACATTAAATTGTTTCTACTATCCAATTGCACCCCTGTGCCATCTTCTCTCCATCTGGGGAGGAGGATAACTCCTAATATAATAGTCTTTCGGTCCCAATGTTTTCCAGTTTCAATGTTAAATTATAATCATAGCTAAAATTTATGCTACTTCACTTCTTCAAAAACTCCTATTATCTTCAGGAAAACTCTGAAGTTCTTAAGCTTCAGATCCAGGGCTTGCAGAGCCTAAAGCTTATATGACTTGGGGATCCCTTTTTAAGGGAAGGAATACAAAATTTTAAATTTATTATAAAAACTAGCTGGGTGCAGTGGTGCATGCCTGTAATCCCAGCACTTGGGAGGCCAAAACAGGAGGATCTCAAGTTTAAGGTCAGCCTCAGTAAGTTAGTGAGACCCTCTATAATTTAGTGAGATCCTGTTTCAAAATAAGAAATAATAATGTAAAAAAAGGCTGGGGGGTGTAGCTTAAAGGTAGAATTCCCCTAGGTTCAATCTCTAATACTAAAAAAAACCCCAAAACAAGCGGGGTGTGGTGGCTCACGCTTGTAATCCCAGCATTTGGGAGGCTGAGACCGGAGGATCCGGGTTCGCGGCCAGCCTCAGCTACCTAGTGAGGCACTCTGCAACTTAGTGAGACTCGGTTTCAAAATAAAGAATAAAAAAAGGACTGGGGGTGTAGCTCGGAGGTAGAATGCCCCTGAGTTCAATCCCCAGTACCGCAAAAAAAAAAAATAAATAAAAAAAAATAAAAATAAAAATGTAGCTATATTTGTACAAATTAAAAAGCACCAAACCCCAACGTGTGGCCAGATGAAGACTTTGCTAGAACCCTTGCAGGCTTGGGGGGATCTGTGGCAGGGAGGGGCCCTGCAGCTTTAGCTTCAAGAGCTTCTTAGTAAATCCACCCCACCACGACACACAGGCAGGTTGTGTGGACCTGGCCTCTGCCCCACTCTCCAGGCTCCCCCTCGACATCGCTCCACCCGACTCTCAATGCACTGCTTCACACACCCTGCACTACACTTGTGAGCCACAACCAACAAACCACCTCCTTTCACAGCTGTGTGAAAAGTGCACACACATGTCCACCTGACAGGCAAAGGACAGAGAAAAGAGTGGCCTGGTAAACTTCCATGCAATTTTTAGAACTCAATCCTGATATCGTTGCCAAGAACACCCCTCCATGACTCCAGGCAGGTGTCATGCTTTCTTTGAAGCTCCCATGACATGTGGACCACTTTTATCCGAGTCTTGACTGCCTAACACAGAAATGAACTGTTTTTCTCTCCATTAGGTACATAGAAAAATGCTAAATAAATATCTAATGAATGAATAAGCATATTTGAGATCAAATCATTTTTTCCCATTGTCACATGGAATCCCTGCTAAGGGGGGACCCCTGGCTTGGAATGGGATAGGGAATACCAATGACAGAAATGGAAGACAGTCCTACACCATAAAATTCCAATTCTGCTCCCTGAACCAGGGCAGTTACCAAACTCCAGCAAATTGTGACTGAATGTTGGTAGCGGTGAGATAATGAGCTGGCACTGATTAATACCCGAAGACTAGCTCAGTAGTTTACAACTATGTTTGTACATTAAAAATATTGGAGGAATTAAAAGAAATAGACTTCATTGCATGATACCTAGCCCCAGAGATTACTTTTGTTGTTGGTGGATCCATTAGTACTTTTTAAAAAGCTCTTTAGATGATTGTAGAGTTGAAAAATAATGACTTAGCCGATCCCCTCTTACTCTAAACTCTTCATTTCAAATATCTTTACTTACAATTGGAAATGGTCACAGTTACCAACCTAACTGTAGCCACAACTGTCCATGGTCTATCATTCATTATGTCACTTACTCCTGACAGATGAGCACCCATTGTGAAAGGCTTGCACGGAGGAACAAGATAGCTCAGCACTTTCCCGCCTTCTCCCTCGGATGAATCAATAATGTTTGGTGAGTGTTTGATACAAAACACTCGCTGGAAATACACAGAAGTAAGACTTAGCCCTTATCCTCAAGGATCTTACAGGGTTTTAGGTTAGATCACAATAAAAGTTGGTAGTAAAAGAATATTCACATGCCTGTAGCTAATCTAATGCCACATGAGTGCTAGTGGTAAGTGCTTTGGGTAATGATGTCCCTCCGCAGCTGAACTGTGACTATCGAGCAGTCTGCGAACCCAAAGATGTTGAACATATGCATGAGACAGCAAATCTAATGGCTCTCACTCAGGAGATAACTCTAAAGTCAGATTGGATACTCATTCATTCTCTCCTATTTACTGCAATACCTACGTATTAAACACTTATTACAAACCCCACATAATGGTAGGTTCTAGATATTCAGGGGTGCACAAGGCAGAGATGACCCCCTAGTCGGGTGGAACATGGTACCAAAGAGACTAATTCATTATGCACTGATGTCCTTAATTGCCACTGTGGTTAATACTATAAAGGGAAAGTCCAGGATCCTGGGATGTGAAAGATGATTATAAGTCAAGGACCACAGAGCTCTCCCAAGAACACAGGAGGCAATGTGCTCAACCTCAGTGGTGAGCCAAACTGCTGGCTGCGAAGCGCAGTGTCAAGAACAGCCTTGAAAGGAGGCTGGTGAGCTTAGAGGAGCTCAGGCTCAGCCTCCCTGCTGGACAAAATTGTCTCTCACTGGCAGAGAAATAACCTGTAGGGACTTACACAGTGCCATGCGCAGATGGGGTTTAATGAATGTGGTGATGATAATGATGATAATTATTCAAATTCTTTCCTATCTCTATACCCCAGGGAGGCCAGGGCTGCCTTTGTCATTTGACTAAATTTGAGAGGTGACCCTCCTTCCTAAGTGTGTTTTGCAATGCCTTCCCACGTGTGCTGTAGTGTTTCTCTACCTTCACATCACTCAAATCAGCATGTTTAGCAGTGGGCTGGATCCTCAGGAGGGTGGGAAAGACAAATGAGGTTGTCAGGAGGTCTCTGGGCCCTCCTGACGTTTATGCCAGGACCCAGGGTTGGGCTTTGCACTTGAACTATCTCAAAACAGAAAATATCAGGCAATGAAGTTTGTACGCATTTGTTTATACTTCGTCTCTGTAAGAAAAGGATTTTAGATAAATTAAAATAAAAAGATGCACACATTCTGGCTATTAAGACTAAAATAGAACATCAAACACCTAATTAAAAAAGAAAGAAGAAAAGCTAGGCATGGTGGTGCACCCTTATAATCCCAGTACTTGGGAGGCTGAGACAGGAGGATCATAGGTATGTGGCCAGCCTCAGCAATTTAGTGAGGCCCTCCACAACTTAGTGAGACCCTATTTCAAAGTGAAAAATAAAATACAGCTGGTGATAGTTTGGAGATAGAATGCACCTGGTTTCAATCCCTAGTACCACCACCACCAAAAAAAAAAAAAAAACCAAACCAAAACAAAACAAAAAAAACCCCAAACAAACAAAAAGAAAAAGAAATATAGCCATGGGGATTAATAAAATAAATATGAATAATCATTGAATTTAAGTCTGGAATTTTGGCGAATTCTAAAATTGCAAAAGGCAAATGTAATTTGCTTTCCTATTGGAAGGAAGTCCTGCTGTCCTGAGTATTGTGTAATATTTTACATCAGCGGTCCGTATCTTCAGTAATGAATGATTTTCACACACATGCAAGTTATCTTCACATTGATTTTTCAAATTATCAATAAACCCCAGGAACTAACATTAAAGTATGATCTATCAAAGATAATTCTACTGGGGGACATAAGTGAAAGCCATTCAAGCCTGCACTTTCCTGGTGGTCTCACTTGAGAAGAGTGTGAGGATTACCTAGGGGAAGGGGAAACATCCCTCCCATTGTTCCTTAGCTTGTTCTCCCGGGCACATCTCTTTTCTTCACCATTTCAAGAAAGAGAAGTTCAACAGAAATAGCAGAAAATATTCCACAGTGTCACCCATCTCTGATGGCGCTTAAAGGTTGATTCATATATATGTGTGTGTGTGTGTGTGGGTGCATATAGTCTCATATCCTAATGTAGTTCATGGTGATGGTGACACACATGCACACAGCACTCGATAAGCTCCCCCTGGCTCCCTCCCCACTACCCCCTTCCTCATACAGTATATTGAGATTGGCATTGGTATTCTCACACATGTATACAATGTTGATGGAAATGTTTCCTTCATTAGATCCCTAGAATGGTCAACATTCTGGGAAGAAACTGAGAAGCCTGGCCAATGTTCATTCCAGGGGGAAAGCTGCCCCTTCTCCACATGGTAACAAGTCAACTGGTGTACATTTAGGAAGGCCAGGGGTCCCCCCTCCCCAGAGCATGGCTCTGGATCCACTGACCCCTGAAAAAGTGGTATGTTGAGATCCTTACTTCTGTGGGACAGAAATTGTTCTGTATTACCGGGCACAGTAGCCTCTAGTCATATGTGACTATGACACTCTTGAAATGTGGCTTATTGCGTAACTGGAAAGCTAACATTTACATTTTACTTATTGCTAATTAATTTAAATATAAATTCAAATAGCCGCATGTGGCACATGGCTACAGTATTCGACAGAGCAACCCTAACATCTGCATCCCAGAATTGACTGGGCTTATCCTTGGTTTGCAAAGTTTCATAACAGGCATTACTCATGAACTACCCTGGCTGTAGACAGGCCTTCGGGGATGCTCTTGAGGGCCTCGTGGCTCCTCCCTGATCTGCTAAAGGAAACTATTTAGTTTCAACCAAACAGAATCAAGTTCTGGAGAACATTTGCCAAACAAAACAGTTGTGATTTTGACATATCTGGGGTTGGGCCATGCTGGTACTGGGTAAATGTAATGACCAAATACTTCCAGAAGCCATTCCTAATTCCTATATAATCCACGGTCATAAAACACTGTCAAACACACAAGCAGCCAGTCTTTTGTTAATTGCTGTGGCAGGAGGGCACACAGAGAGTTCATGGAAATGTGGTAATTAACTCCCACCTTTAATGGTCTAAAATAAAACACATCTCTGTTTTCAACACTTGCGATAAAGATCCAAGATGTATGTATATCATTTTGGGCTACCTTTAACTCTTGCAGTAGTAATAAAATACAGTCTTCACAGGAGTATCAATGGCCAATGATTTTGGTTAAGTCTGGCCCTTTGCTAACTTTAGTCAACAAACAAAAAGGCCAATGAAAGACGGGTGGAAGCTGCCAATAGTTCTGGGTCCATTTTTCCATAAATTGAAAGCGCATAACTATTGCAAAATAAAAAGTTCAGAAATATGAGTTAGGTTTTGTCCAACTGACTGCATTAAAGCTGGTTTCAGAGAAAAAATTACAAACCCTTTTTTAGTTTTATATGTAATAACAACAATAACTGGATTATTAAAGAACATTCTTGGCAAAAATGAATGAGGGATTATGAAATAATAGCCTGGGGATCTTAAGGGAAGGAGTTTTGATTCCAAGGAGTTAGCGGAAGCGGAGCACCACTGAGGCCTGAGCAGGCGCGGGGATGACCAGAGCTACAGAAGCTGGTGAAACACCACGTTCTTCTCAGCAAGAATGTGCCGCTCAAGAGCAACCCAAACCAATGCCACCAACTAGAGGGCTCAGCCAGGGGAAACTCAGGAACAGAAGAAGATGGCAGACGCTTGAGGCATGAGGGGACGCAGGTCAAAGATGAGGTTTCTGGGAAAAGAGGGACTGGAGGTTGAACCCAGAGAGTTCTACCATTAAGCTCTAAGCTACACCCCCAGCCCTTTCTATTCTATGTTTTTTTTTTTTTTAAACAGAGCCTTGATAAGTTGATGAGGCTGGAGGTGAACATGTGATCCTTTTGTCTCAACCTCTCAGGTACTGGGATCACAGATGTGTGCCACCAAGTCCTGCTCAACGATGCATTTTAAAAGACCTTGGACAAAGAGGATTTTGTGAGAGGTTACTTTAAGAATGACTATGCTAAGACAAGTGTCCTATCTATAGCATTGTAAAAAGTTCACAAACCTCTTCCTGGGTACACAGCATTTGCCAGAGTCTGTGCTAGGTCTTCTTCTTTAATCTTTGTACTTTAATCCAACACTGATAATCATGAGTCTAAAAATAATTGCAGCTAAAAATTGTAGTTCTGGGTTTCGCTCTCTAATATCCTATGCAATAAGCCATTCCTTATCCAGTACTTCCACCTCCCAAAAAAACTCTGGCAGCAGGTGGAAACTGTGGTCAGAAAAACTAGTAGGTCTATAATTTTGAGGAAGAAAGGGGTTGAACTTTGGGTTGCACTTTGAGTTAGTCCAGAGAAGCCTATGAATGAGAAGGAAGTTGCTGGGAATAAATGAAAAATAACTGAACTCAGTACTGAGAAAGGGATTTCAAAATGGTTCAGGTGGCAAAAGATCCCCTCTGTGTTGTAATTAATTGCAGTGACCAATCAGCTGAGACGAGGCAGAAAGAGAAGAGAACATAGTTTGAGGAAGTAATCCTGGGCCTGCAGAGGCAGGCGAAGGAGGCTATCCAGGCAGCAGGGCGGATGGCACGTGTGCTCTCAACTCATCTCACTGAAGTGAAGCCGAGGTGTACGCAGAAAGATCCAGCCCTTCCACCTGCTGCTCACCAGTATCCACCAGGAAGGGGAAGGCAAGAAGAGACAGATGCGGACTGCAGCTTTCCCTGGTCTTTCTGCAGCAAGCAAGTTGCTACTGTGCCCTCCATTCTCTTGGCACTTCAAGTGCTTCTTTGCCACTGTACCTCCTCTGGCCTTCGTGGCAATCACACACCGACCGGCTCAGGAGCGGGACTCACAGTTGACCTGCCGCGGCTCAACCCTCCAGGACTGGTTTTCCTACCATGCCTCTTTTGTGTACCAACCCTTCTGGCAACTCTCCTTCCACACGTCCTGGTTTCCCTCCCTGCCCTTTTGTTGGGTGCCAGAGGGAGGAGTAACAATAAACAAAACAAAAACACAACAAAGAGGCCATGAAGCCAGTGCCAGCAAGCAATGAGTGGGAGAAATGGAGCCCAGTGGAGTTCTTCTCCCTAAAGGAAAATTAAAAGACTGATGCGCTATCCACTAGCTTCCAGAAGCTCTGCCTGGGGCCTAAGCAAAATAAATAAAAAGGGTATGAAATCACCAGTCCCAACAGCACAACCACCTGAGGGCACTGAGGGTCAAGGTTCACACCCAGGCCGTGAGAAGCGTCAGGGCCTGTGATCTTCCAGTTCCTTCCCTGGGCTTGGCCTCATCACACAGGGAACCAAAGGATCTGCCCAACCCCTTTCCCTCTGCATCTCTGTAGTGTGCATGGGAGGAACAGGTGACACCTACATGCAGATGTCCATGGGCCATGCTCTTTGGCCAGAACTCCTTGAACAGGTAAAGCCGGGTGTGGACAGAGGCTACACGAAAGCATTTCACACTATCCAAAAGGACCCATAAGGTCAGGTTCCTACACCACTAACTACAGAGGAAAAAAGTGTGTCTTCAGTTTCATGTCTTCTGACTCTACTCTGTATAAATCGATGGAATACAGGACTCTACCTGTCAGAAATTCCACTTCTGTGCAATCTTACATGAGGGTGTCTCTTCCATACATTGAGGTGCACCAGTGCTCTGTGTTAAGGATAAGTAGAGAAGAGGATTACAAAGAAAGTTTAAAGAGCCTGGGTTCCTGCCATCAGCCCCTGTGAGCCCTCCCAGTCTAAGGGAGAAGTTTATGGGAAGATGTGCCAGGGTCGGCGAGACCCCAAGAGCACTGTGGAGAGGCTGGCAGGGTGCTAAGCGCTTGTCAGCAGCAGTGCTGGGCCCAGGCTTGTCTTAGGCATCTGTCCTTCCTTCTAGCTCAGTGACTGGAACCCAACTACCTAAAGGTGTCTGTGGGGCTGGGGTGAGCCCATGGTCTGAGGGAGGCACCCTGGGGCTCCCCCATTAGCAATTTAGTCAGGAAAAGAGGGTAGAGGAGAAAAGGACAAAATAGGAGCATTTTTGAACCTCTGAAACAGTCCCTCTTCCAGTCTGTACTTGCTAGGGGTCAACTCCTCTTAACAGGCTGATCTCCCTCCCCACTTCCCTGCTGCCTCTGCTCAAATGCTAATGATTACTCAAGGGTCAAATGACAGCCGTGCTTAAACAACAAAATGCCAGAATTACACAAAATATTTCTCTCCCTCTTGACTATTTTTATTATTGTTATTATTATTAAAACGTTTTTTTTAAACCTTGATCAGCACTTCTAATTATTTTAGAGGGAAGAGGGGAGAAAGGACATCAAAAGATCTGGTTCAGAACACAGCTCTCTCTTCCTCCTCCTGGGGTGAGCTTGCCTCTGTGAGATAATAAGCATGAAGCGGATGGCAGGCCGCATGCACTCCCCAGACAATGGCCAGGCACAAAAAGGATGCAGCTAGCACACGGGAGGCTGGCGACCTGCTGGCAGCAAAGGGTTAACGCTGGCAGCAGCCTCCAGCGCCCTGCCTGCCTTTCCCAAGAATACAAAGCTCAGTGGGGCAGGGAGGAAACTCCCACCGGGTCCCTATTAAAACAGATCAAGTCACACATGTCGATACCCCCATTTCATAGATGCTATAATTTGTTTGACAGGAGTGAATCCCGCTGATCCAAGGCAGGGCGAGGGAAAAATTTAAAAAAAAAAATTAAAAAGAGGTCTGCTGGTGAGGGAGACCCAGAGAGAACCTGGTGGCTTTCTGTCCCTGGCCTTTGCAAGACATTCAGCAGTGCTTTGAAAACAGGGTGTGTCCCAAGTAGAATACTGTCCTTAGGCACATACATATGGTGTGTATATACACACACGGCGTATTGTTCTGATCTGACTGCGAGGTGTTTTAAAAGGTACAATAAAGCTTTTCCTTGTCCCAGTGGAGAACAGGATCAAACCCAGCTCTCCCTCCAGTAATCCTGATAAATGCAGTGCCGGTGTGGAACAAAACGCAGGGCTGCTGGTAGAGAGCCTTTCTTTCCCTCTTGTTCTTCTTTTGTGCTTTTCTTTTTCTCCTGAGCTCTCTCCCTGACTTTTCCTTCTCCCTCTGTCTCTGTCTCTTGCCAAAGGCATTAAAAAGAGATGAGAACCACTCCACTGAGCATGGGGTTTCGGGGGGGGGGGGGGGCTAATCCACCAGCCCTGCTTTGCTGGGGAAGCAGGTTTTGAACAAGGCCCCTGGCACAAATGAGATGAGTTTAGTGATCGCAGTTTAATTCTTAACAGGGCACAGCATGCTCTGCAGATATGAAATATACAACACGGGGGGAAATGAAGTTCTTTTTGGAATTGGTTTTTCCTCTTGGTTAATGAGGGTCAGCAGAGAATCTGGAGGCACAAACTGAGATGCTGAGGAGAACCCAAGAGCTGAGCTCCAGGGAGACACTGCTGGAGAGGGGCCAGGACTGCCCTGACTTTCCCTCACGGTGGCTACAGTCACAGAAAGACAGAGAGGATGTGGGGAGCTGGGAGGATTCATCATCCAGGCTCCTTGTTTTATGGCCCCCCACGGAGGTGAGGTGACCTGTCCAATGAGGTAGCAAAAGCCCAGGGCAAGCCCTGGCCTCCACCAGCTCACGGCCGGCCCCAGCTTGTGCTCTCAACCGGTAGGAACACACTAGTACCTGATAAAGGAACTTATTGGTAGATTTGAAAAGGCTGGTGTACGAGTGAGGAAAAGGGAAAAGCTTGTTTATCTATGAGCTTCCCTTGAAAGTTCTCCAAAAACCTTAGACTTTATTTTTTGGTGGTACCAGTGATAGAACCCAGCGGCATTCTACTGCTGAGCTGTACCTCCAGCACTTGTTATTTTTTGTTTTGAAACATGGTCTCGTTAGGTTGCTGACACTGTCCTCGAACCTGTGATCCTCCTTCTCTCAGCCTCCGAAATACTGGGATCACAGGCATATGCCACCATACCCAGCTGGAGTTATTTTTTATTTTTTTGTGGTACTGGAGATTGAATCCAGGGGCATTCTACCTCCCAGCTACACCCCTAACCCCATTTTTTACTCTTTTTTTTTGAAACAGTGTCTCACTAAGTTGCAGAGGGCCTCACTAAGTAGCTGAGGCTGGCTGCGAACTCGAAATCTTCCTGCCTCAGCCTCCCAAGTACTGAGATTACAAGCGTGTGCCACCATGCCCAGCTTGGAGTTATTTTTACTTATGTTTGTTTTCTCATTTTCCAAGTTAGATTGTAACAGGGTATACATTTTCTGGATATCTTAAGGAGAAAGACCATTATTTTATTTATTTTTATTTTTATTTTTTTGCGGTACTGGGGGTTGAACTCAAGGGCATTCTACCTCCGAGCTACACCCCCAGCCCTATTTTTTATTCTTTATTTTGAAACCGAGTCTCACTAAGTTGCGGAGTGCCTCACTAGGTAGCTGAGGCTGGCCGAGAACCCGGATCCTCCGGTCTCAGCCTCCCGAATGCTGGGATTACAAGCGTGCGCCACCACGCCCGGCTAAGACCATTATTTTAAAGAGATATGTTGGACAACAGTAGCTGCTGATATTGAGAAAAATATGCTTTTCTAAAATAGATAAATAGTAAAATTTCATGGGGCCAGTGCAGAGAGAAAAGAAAGCAAAGGACATAAATTTCAGCAAAAATAGACCGCAACATTCTAATGCCCCCAAACTTAATGAAGTTCTAGTAACTCACAAATGAATCATTTAATTTTCCTACTTCCCCTTTTTCCTCTCCCCACTTCATGGATTTTCTTAGGAATACCCCCTGACTACTTTTATTCATAATAAAAAAATAAGTTCACCTGAGGCTCAAATCCCACTAATCTTTGCACTGTACTGTCACATTGCTAGGAGTGACCAGTGATCATCTAGCCTGGAACCCTTCCTCAGACAGCATAGCAGGCAGCATGCAAATCTGGTTTCTGAAAGGATAACAAGGGTTTTTCCTTGAATGCAAATGCAATGCTAGGAGTTGCAACAGCAGCCACAGTGTGGCCTTGAGGGAAAGTCTCAAAGGTGTTAGCCCTTCCACTGCTTTGCCACAGAACCTATGCTGGCAGCTGTCTAACTGGAACTTTCTTACAATCATGTGAGGAAAAATAAACCCTCGTTGTTTCAGACAGTGCTGGTCAAGATTTCTATTACTTGCAGCTGAAAGTACTCCTAAGCAATTCACGGCCTCTTTTCTCTCTCTTCTCCTCTGATGTCTAACTGCCTTGTTTCTGCTAATGAAAATTCATTTCTGCTCTTAACTTTATCTTTTAAGATATCCTCTGGGAATTTGTTCCATCAATAATCCCATCATTCCCTCTCCAATAATTCTTGCTGCTCAGTCTTAAAAACACACTCAGGTTTCTCTAATCTTAAAAAAAAAAAAAAAAAAAATCTATCTTATGCCCTATCTTGAGGAGAATTTCTTTGGGTTTGGTAAGCACGTTTACTTACTCTAGATATGATTTTAAGCTGGGCGTGGTGGTGCACGCTTGTAATCCCAGCATTTGGGAGGCTGAGACTGGAGGATCCGGGTTCGTGGCCAGCCTCAGCTACCTAGTGAGGCACTCTGCAACTTAGTGAGACCCTGTTTCAAAATAAAGAATAAAAAATAGGGCTGGGGGTATAGCTCGGATTTAGAATGCCCCTGAGTTCAATCCCCATTAACACACACACACACACACACACACACACACACAAATAGATATGATTTTAACCCTGGCCACTCATTTGCTTTTCATTTGATGAATGTGTATTGAGCACAGGTGATGGGCAGGGCACAGTAGCAGGCACTGGAGACTCAACAGTATGTAAAACCGACACAGACCTTGCCCTTGTGGAGCTTAGAGTCATGAAACAATCCTACAAGAAGCTGGGCATGGTGGTATATGCACTGAGACAGGAGATCTCAGGTCTGTACCAGGTACCAGGTCTGTCTCAGCAACTAAGCAACACTCTCGGCAACTTAGTGAGACCCTGTTTACAAGTAAAAAATATAAAATAGAGCTGGGGGTATGGGGTTGGAGATAGAATGCTCCTGTGTTCAATCTGTAGCACCACAAACAAACAAATCTTCCTACAAGAGATGCAACTCCAAGGTACATGGCATCCACCTGGCAGCTGCATATGCCCTATCAGCTGAAAGGAACCTCAACAACAGCCAGGGATATTGGTGTGGGGCCTTTAGCCCAGTGCTGGGACTTGGATTCTGGGTCCTCTGTGTGGACATATGTGAAGCTAAGGAGGCTCTCAGCTCGGTCGCCTCCCCTGCCACATGGGGCTGGTGACCATGCCCTCCTCTCTGATGATCTTCAGGGGGAATAAGATTCCTGTGTAAGAGTTTAGCATGGAGCCTAGTACCTAGAACATGCTGGCTACTGTCCGCAGTTATGATTGTTGTTCTCTCCACCTCTCAGGGAATTCAGATGAATGGATCAGGGAAAATCTGAAAATGCACAGAAACCACTTCATTTATGCCTTTTTTTCTTTTCCTTTCTGGGGAAGTTCCTCCATTAAATACCTTCTGGTATAAAGATTTTCTGAACAGAACACATTACCCTTTTGTCCTTAATCTCTTATTTTGACAACCATATACTTGCTCCAAGTAGCCCAGCTGACCTCTACCTAAACCAGCCAGGAGCCACACACATGCTGGTGTACAGGTGGCTCCGATGCAGAATACATGCTTTTCCTTCTAGACAAAAGTCACAAGCTTTGCAAGGCACAGGTTTTGTAGGCTGGGCAGGAAAATCCTAAGTGTGGCATGTCAGCTGAGAAAACTCTGGACTGTTCCTGAGCTGAGGGAACACGGTGGTGACTGAGACCTTGTTTCCTCTGAGGACTGCTCCCTTGCTGCAGGATTCTACTTCAAGGGAGGAAATTCTAATTTCGGCAGAAGTTAAATCTAGCAATGGGTGTGCTAGAAAGGTATGCTTGGGCAGGGACTCTATCAAATTTGGGATCCGAAGATCAGTCCGTTTATTTTTGTCCTCCAGACATTTTCTAACATGTTTACGCACATCCTAGAATCCTGGTCTCTTTACTCCACCCTCTGCCATTCCTGCCACCCATTTACCCTACCCTCTCATCCAAGGCAAAAGCAAAAACTTCTTTCCAACTATAGGGACCAATGCACAAGACATTTCCCTGTGCCAATGACCAGAGCCTGAGGAAATGGAAAGCAAAAGGAGAAGTGGTCTTGGATTAACCCCCAACTGAGCCAGCCAATTGTTCTTTACCTAAGCACTGATGGTTTTTATTTCAAGAGAGCTAGGAAAAAGCGCCTGGAAAGGTCCAAGCAGATGAGCTGCAATGTCTGAACCGTGAGTCCAGCAGTGTCCAGTTGGAAGGTGGAGAACAATGCCAGCGATCCAGAGGTGGGCTGCCTGGGGCTGGTGCACATTGGCCCTGCAGCCGGCTGGCCTCTGGGCCCCTGCCAGGCTGCCGGTCTGCTAGGGGAAGTGAATGTGCTCAGTGAGACAGTGCCAGCTGGCTGGGCTTTCTCCCCAGGGGGGAGGCTGTAAGCACAGATTACCAGTGACTTTGTTCAGTTCTGCTGCCGAGCTCCCTGAGGAGAGGAACATCACAGCCCAGCATCAGCACTAATAGGCTCTGATGTGCCAGACCCAGGCTAGGAAGGCCAGCGTTGGGGGTGGCAGGCGAAGCAGAGGGGAGGACAAAGGCCACGCCTCCGGAGCCAACACCTGGCTCAGAGCCCTGTGAGGAGGCTCTCTCTGCAGCATTTTACAATCCCTGCCTTGTGGCATGGGGAATATTTTCATCACTTTTCCACTATTTACTGTTCATGCTGAAAGGAAATCCCTATTTGGGAGGCTGAGACAGGAGGATCGCAGGTTCAAGGTAAGCTTCAGCAACTTAGTGAGACCCTACCTCAAAACAAAAAATAAAAAGGTGCAGCTTGAAGGTAGAATGCCCCTGGATTCAATCCCCAGCACCAAAAACAAAACAAAACAAAACAAAAAAACCCTTACACTCTCACTTAGCCCTGTCATGGGACCATAGAGCTCACTAAATTTCAGAAGCGAAGCTAAAACTTTCCTTTGCTTCCTTTCAAGGGCCTGTTACTGTGAAGTCATATGACTGCCACAACCAGGGTGTTGTCATGGAGACAGTGGTGGTTGCATAACTGATGTTGGTCCCCATTTTCATAAAAAAAATGTAATTCAAATTTTTATGTATAAAACCAGTTCATTAGACTGAGAAATTAAATTGATACTTTCTTACATATATATTTTTTCTCCAGAGGAATTTTGGAGAGAGCTTGGTCAGCTTATGTAAAAGTTTGGTGGAGCTGTGGCAATAAAACTGGCCAGGGAGGATGTGCCGGGTTAGCTAGTTAGTTGCACCTCTGACTTGATTTACTCCAAGAAACAAAGATGTCTCCTTTTCTAGCATCACTTCCACGGTCACCTCTTTAGCCAACCACCTATTTTCCCAGCCTTTGTTATGGGTGTACTACAGCTCATTGGGAGCCTGGGATTTTTGTCACTTTTAGGTGCCATTTGGACAAGAATCTAAAAATCAGTGTGTAAATGGATGTGAATGCATGTTTATGGAGTGACAGGCAGGTGCCCAACGGAGCCCAGTTTTACCACAGAGGTGATTAACTGGTCACGCCGCCCTGAGTGCAACACTCCAAGGAGCCGGAGAGACCATGTTCCGATTAATCTCTCTTGTATATGTGGATCTTGCTTTTTTTGTTCTCTTGCTGTCTGGAAGCTGGCTCTTGCTCACCTCTCTCTGATTGACATCAGGAATCTATATCCGTTGGGCTCAGCAAAGAGCCCCCTCCCCGTTGTCCTTCTTCTGTCCATCCCTGGGGTCAACGCTGTCACAATAGGACTCACCAAGGCCAACCATCCTCAGCAACCCTCCCCTCTGCTCTCCTGGGGCCGCCTCTGAAGTCCCCAGCCCGGGAGGGGGGAGACTTAATGAGTTCTCACCAGGGTCAATCCCTAACAAAACATACCTAACACAATACCCTCCTCATCTCCTTTCATAACATGTAGGCAAGCTGTCATCAGAATCTACTGTGACACTCCGAAAACCTAATATTACTTGCAAAAGAGCATTCTATGTTCTTGGTGGAAATGTCTCTATAGCTTTGATTTCAGTGGCTCAATCTGGAAAGGGATGATTTACTTGCAAGGCAAAAAAAAAAAAAAAAAAAAAAAAAAAGAATCTACACACACATACACACGCACATGCACATACATATATATGTGTATACATGCCTCTCCAACCTTTCTTCCTCCTGCTATTCTGGGGCTTGTCTTTAATGAGCAGCTCCAAATGACAGCTTTAATCACTGCCTCTGGCCACTGAAAGAGGCCGCTAATGATAGGAAAGAACATAGGGCCATTTGCATCAATCAGCTCCAGTCTAAATCACTTTTTATGATAATGCACCCAAGCGAAGAAGAAAGTCTCTGATGTCGCCTGCATGATGATGTACCACTGCGCTGTCTCCCCAGCTCAGACCGCCACATAAATCTCTTAAAGAGGCACACACCCACCCTGGACTGCCCACCCAGCACTGCCCTCATTTTCTACACCATTAATGATCCACCACCAGGGCAGAGTCATGAGGGTCTAAGCAATCTGTTCCTTTAGTTCTTGTACTTCTTGAGCATATATCCTGTGAGCTAAAATTTTAAAAATGTGAGGGAGAAGAAATAAAGCCTGACCTGTTCAGAACAGATTTATTTATGATACCATTTCCATTTGTTTTTTACCTCTCATTTAAAAATGAAGGTAAACACATTGCCAAACTTGCTATTTTTAGTTTCCTTGAAATGGAAGGTCATGTTGTATGATGACAAGAATAGTGAGGTCTGAGTTCTAGCCCTGTGTGCGCAGGCCTATGTGACCTTGGAAAGGTCTAGTTAGATTTCCTGGGCCATAGTTCCCTCAACTTAAAGGACAATAGCAGATCATCTCCAGCAGTAACATGCTCTGAATCTAAGACTATTAGAAGAACCAACTTCCATCTCTAGAATCCCATTTTTCTGGGAAAAGGTTGATCCACCTCTTTTTGGCCAGGGGTCTGAGCAATCAGGGCTCCAGGTGTCACATGGAGCAAGCAGCTATCTCTACAGAGGATCCCTATAAGATAGAAGCCTCAAGATGACTTCCAATGTTTTGCATCAACTGAAAAAATAATTATCAGACTACTATAGTCAATTCTGATTCTGAGATCATTTGTGCATAGGACTTTTCTAATTATGTACTCTCTAGAGAATAAAGATTTTTATGATATTTTCCCCCTTTCCCCCAACTATGAAGATCTATTAGCAGCAAATAACCTGGGGTTATCTGTCTCTTATTACAATTAGGAGCAGATATTTTCTGCCACTTGAAGTATAACAATCAATGTATGTGGGCATACATACATAGAGCATCCGTGTGTGTGTGTGTGTGTGTGTGTGTGTGTGTGTGTGTGTAAAATTTGTGTGTGTGTGTGTGTGAAATTTGTGTGTGTGTGTGTTTGGTATTGGGGATTGAATCCAGGGGGAATTCTAGCTCTAGGCCATACCCTCTGCCCTTTTTATTTTTTGTTTTGAAACAGGGTCTCCCTAGGTTACTGAGAATCTCGCTACATTGTTGAGGCTATCCTCAAACCTGTGATCCTCCTGGTCTTAGACTCCCAAATACTAGGATTACAGTCATGTACTACCAACCTTGCCTTTAGAGCTTTCCAACTTATTTGTATATTTGGAGGACTGATGAAGGCAAGCATATTTATAAAGTTCCCTTCATAGAAAATATTGCTGTTCTAAGCTGGGCATGGTGGCACATGCTTGTAATCCTAGTATTCGGGAGGCTGAGATAGGAGGATCACAGGTTCAAGGACAGCCTCAACAACTTAGTGAAACCTTGTTTCCAAATAAAAAATAAAATAGGACTGGGGTATTGCCTGGAGGTAGAAGTCCCCTGGGTTCCACCCCCAGTACCACAAAAAACAACAACAACAAAAACAAAACAAAACAAAAAACAGAAGATATTGCTGTTCTGAGTGTGACTATCAGTACATCATAGCAGTCACTATTCAAGTATGGTTTGGTTGCCCACATGACCGAGTAATTAATAATTACTTCATTTATTATGCATAAGACTGTAAGTGGCATTTTGTAAATGCTAAAGTAAATTCTAGTTAGTAAGTGTGAAATTTTCATTTCTCTGTGCTTCTAGTACCTTTCTACACTCTACAGTTAAGTGCAAACAGTTATCAATTGTGACTCTGTAATTGTAATGAAAAAGACTTGATAAAAGAAATGACTTCTAAGTGTTAGAAATTTAGGAGGGTGAATGATTGCTCCTTTTAGAGCCATTTCCCCAGTGGATTGGTTAGGATTAGTGTTGGCTGCAAATGATAGACAACCTAAAATAATAGTGACTTCAATAAGAGTTCTTTCTCACATCAACGTCCCAAGTAGGCAGTACAGGGCTGGCATAGCACTCTGTAATATCAGGAACATAGAGTGTTTCTGGATATATTGCTACTTCTGCCTTTACTGCCATTCATTCCCAAAGCTACCTCATGGTCCAAGATGACAGCTACAGTTCCAACCATTACGTCAACATTCTAGACAGCAGAAAGACAAAGAGGTGACATGCACATGCTCTTGGCTTCTTAAGGACACTTGCTACAAGTAACACTTCACTCTTTCAGGAACACTCATTGGCCAATGGAGAAAGGACAGTCCCTTCAATCAACAGTTCTGGAACACTGGACATCCCCACACAGAAGAATGAAATTAAACCTTTATCTCACACCATACATAAAAATAAATTAAAGACTTGAAAATAGATTAAAGACTTAAACATAGGACCTGAGACTATAAAACTACTAGAAGAAAATATGGTGGAAATACTCCAGAACACTGATGATTTTTTAAATATATGATCCCAAAAGCATGAGCAATAAAAGCAAAAATAGACAAATGAAAGCTGGGGTATAGTGGCACATGCTTGTAATCCTAGTACTTGGGGGCTGAGACAGGAGGATCACAGGTTTGAGGACAGCCTTAGGAAGTAGTGAGACTTTCATCAACCTAGTGAGGACTTGTTTCAAAATAGGGCTGGGGTGTAGTTGGTAGGTAGAAGGTCCCTGGGTTCAATCCCAAGTACAAGAAAGAAAGGGGGGTGGGTGGAAGGAAGGGAGCAGAGAGTACAGTGAAGATTACCAGGGGCTATGCAGGGGGGGCATTGTTGGGAAGATACTGATTAAAGGATACAAAGTCTCAGAATGAATAAGTTTTTGAGATCTTCTGTGCAACATGGAGACTGACATTAACATTCCTGACAATCACGGACAGTAGATTTGAAATGCTCTCACCACAAACAGTTGTAAATATGTGAAGTAATGCTCATGTTAACCAGCCTAATTTAGCCATTCTACAATGTATATATCTTTTAAAATGTCACATTGTATATGACAAGTATATATTTTGTCAATTGAAATAAAGATACATTTTTTAAAAATACCACTGGTCAGAACTTAGCTATATGACAGCATTTTGCTGCAGCAGACACTGGGAAATGTAGTATTTATTTCAGTAGGGCCGGTTGCCCAACTAAAGATCAGTGGTAATACTGATAAGGAAGAAGGGGAGGATAGATATTAGAGGTCAACTATCATTCTTTGCCAAATCTACTTTCCCACGAAAGAGTATACTAGGAAAAAGCCCAAAATTGCCACTGGGACCCATACCAGAGTTTCCCAACCCCACTTACAACCTGTGGTGTGGTGCAGGGAAGCTCTAAATGTTCATTTCTTTCGTCAGGGCGTTTATCTGCTCACACATTCTGATGACCTTTTATTTTCCTAAGTTGGGTGGGAAAAGTCCCTCTGAAAGATTTACACAAATAAGAAACTAGAAAATGGAATGTGTTCCTTTAGAAAAAGCATTAAAAGCTGGGCATGGTGGCTCATGCCTGTAATCCCAGTATGTAGGAGGATCACAGGTTTGAGGACAGCCTCAGCAACTTAGGGAGACTCTAAGCAACCTAGGAGACCCTGTTTCAAAACAAAAAAATAAAATAGGCCAGGTGTGGTGGCGCATGCTTGTAATCCCAGCATTTGGGAAGCTGAGACAGGAGGATCCAGGTTCTCGGCCAGCCTCAGCTACCTAGTGAGGCCCTCTACAACTTAGTGAGACCCTGTTTCAAAATAAAGAATAAAAAATAGGGCTGAGGGCATAGCTCAGAGGTAGAATGCCCCTGAGTTCAATCCCCAGTACCGCAAAAAAAAAAAAAAAAAAAAAAAATGGACTAGGGGTGTAGCTTGGAGGTAAAATGTCCCCCTGTACCACAAAATAAAAGCATTACAAATTCAATCAATCATTCCCACACTATAGTAAGCAGCATTTTAAGGCTTCCTAAAACTAGGACACTAGTTTTTGTCAACATTTCAAAGACTAACAAAAGGGAAAGAGTCCAGAGTTGCTGAGAGTTCAGTCAGATAGGCATCCTTGTGTACTTAGCTCAGGGTGCCAGTGTTCCCACTCAAGTCCTCATGGAAATGTCATATAACTATTTGTAGAAATAAAGGTCTTAAATTTCTTAGCATACTATACTGATCACTGACATTTCACATGTGGAATTCCTTCCTGGAAGTGATTAACTTTTTACTTTAAGTAAACGCAGGTAATAGCGGATCTTCCACAATTTTACTTCTACAATGAATAACAGCTTTTCCTTAAGTATTCTCATTTTTTTTCTAAGTATAAATATCCGTTGAAGGAAACAGGTATTTATTTATTTATTTTTGTGGTACCCAGCTCTCTTTTCTTTTTCATTTTGAAACCAGGTCTTGCTAAGTTACTGTGTGCTTGCCTTGAACTTAGGATCTTTCTGTCTCAGCCTCCCAGGTGCTGGGATTGCAGGTGTGTACCACCATGCTTGGTGAAACACATTTAAAAAGAATAGTTGGAAACAATGTCACATAAGCTTAGGCATGGGGGAACATCATGTGCTCGGTTCACCTTCCCCTCACTGGCATGGAAGTGTCACACACACTGCACTGCTGCACCGCTGGAGGAGATGGCATGGGGTCCACAACCACCAAGGAAGCCTGCTCGTCATGCTCAGAGATAGAAGTCACCTGCATTGACCACTTTTATGACTGAATCTCTCAAAAATTCCCAGACTCCACTCTTCATCTCCTCTGTAGTGGGAGTAGTCTGGCATCTTGTCTAGACTTTGCTCACTATTTTCTTCCTTGTTGCATTGTATCCTCCATATCATTCACCTCAACTAGGTTCATTTTTTCCACAGGCTTTCTGTCAGTGGAGAGAGAGAGAGAGAGAGAGAGAGAGGGGGAGAGTGTGTGTGTGTGTGTGTGTGTGTGTGTGTGTGTGTGAGAGAGAGAGAGAGAGAGAGATTAGGGATTGAACCCAGGAGAGTTCTATCTTCAAGCTACACCCAAGCCCTTTTTATTATTTATTTATTTATTTTTGCAGTACTGGGGATTGAACCACAGTCCTATTTTTTATTCTTTATTTTGAAACAGGGTCTCACTAAGTTGCAGAGAGCCTCACTAAGTAGCTGAGGCTGGCTGCGAACCCAGATCCTCCGGTTTCAGCCTTCCAAGTACTGGGATTACAAGCATGTGCCACCGCGCCCAGCTTATTATTTATTTTGAAACAGGGTCTTGTCAAGTTGTTAAAGGCCTCCCCAAGTTGTTGAGGCTGGCCTTGAACCTGCGATCTTTCTGTTTCAGCCTCCCAAGTATGAGATTACAATCATGCTTTGTTTCTGTCAATGGATTTTGCCAAGAAGCTTCATTGATCATACACCCAACACTGTTGCATGACTGTAACACCAGCTACTTGGGAGGCTGAGACAGGAGGACAGCCTCAGCAAGTAGTAGACTCTCATCAACCTAGCAAGACCCTGTTTCAAAATAAAAAATAAAATAAAATAGGGCTGGGGGTGTAACTCAGAGGTAGAATGCCCCTGAGTTCAATCCCTAGTACCACAAACAAACAAGGAATAAACTATGTTACTGATGTAATTATTGATGGGCTACAAAAATCAGTCTTCTTTTAAGAATCAGAGACTAAGCTGGGTACAGGCTTATAATCCTAGTACTTGGGAGGCAGAGACAGGATCGCAGGGTCACAGACAGCCTCAGTTACTTAGTGAGGCCCTCTGCAACTTATTGAGACCCTGTTTCAAAATAAGGAATAAAAACTAGGGGTGGGGTATAGCTCAGGACCTTCCTAAACCCTAAATCACCTAGTTAATTCCATAGGCTCAGCCGGGCGTGGTGGCGCACGCTTGTAATCCCAGCATTCGGGAGGCTGAGACTGGAGGATCTGGGTTCGCGGCCAGCCTCAGCTACCTAGTGAGGCACTCCGCAACTTAGTGAGACTCTGTTTCAAAATAAAGAATAAAAAATGGGGCTGGGGGTGTAGCTCGGAGGTAGAATGCCCCTGAGTTCAATCCCCAGTACCGCAAAAAAAAAAAAAAAAAAAAAATTCCATAGGCTCCAAGTATAAGTCTTCAAAGCTATCACATCTGAATGAATCGCACTTAAGAACTGCATTATGATGTGAGACCATCAAGCACTAATAAAAGTATTAAAAACAAATAAAAATAAAGGTCTGGAGATGGTGTAATTATCTCCTCTGATAATCTTATCCCATTTTTAATAACCTTTTATGAGAAACATGACCTCAGAGAAACTCTAATTTTACACTATTTATAAGAAATGTTCCATATAAGGTATATGAAGTAAATTTTAGTGAAAGTTTTATGTTTACATGAAGGAATAAAATGGTTGTGTGGTTAGATACCTTTTCCATGCAAGACGTCTATTCTAGCACCTCTTGGCTTCCTCAGCCTGAGAACATGAATGCCATCCTATTCCAGTTCTCAGGCCGTTATTTCAATTCATCCCATTTAGCAATGGGGGGTTAAGCCAATGCTGAAAACCAAGAGCAGGCAATGACTTCCCAGCATTTCCAAAGGATGTAAAATTGAGCATAGAGCAAGGGAAAATGCTGTTTTATGATGTTTTAAAGTGGTTATGTCACTGTCTATAAGTTTAGCCTTAGTGAAAAATGGAAAATGTTAGACTAAATTCTTTACATGTGTTGAAAATGAAGACTCATAGAGGAGGAGGAACTCTGAAAAGACATCATGTAGACCATTTGCCCGCTTAATGGAACTGCCCTGAAATATTACTAGGAGAAAAGATTAAAAGTACACAAAGCAAAGCAGGAGATCCCTTAGCATCCCAGGGAGCCTGTCCCTACATTGAAAAAAAAAAAATCTGGTTTTTCTTTTAGCTTTAAGAATGGTAATAACTAAAGCAGGTCCATTTACATCAGATTTTTCCATTTTTGGAGTAACTCTGGGGTTAAGTTCCTTTCCCCATTGCAGAACCCAGAATCCAAATCCCCAGCCTCCCTTGCAGCAGATGCCATGTAGGGGAAGGTATCCCAAGTCACATAAAGGTGAGGCCTGTCACCAGCTGGTCCTGTGAGCTGGGTGGTTCACTTCTCCTTGCTGGGTCACAGTTCCCTTATAAGAAGTAGGGGTGAGCGGAGGCAAGGAGGCGAGCTCTCAGGCTCTATGCTCTCAAATTCCCTTCAAGTGCTGACGTTTCACATAGCCATATCCTTAGAGTAAGACCCCTAGGAGCAAGTGACATCTGTCAAACAAGATAAAAATGTCTACTTTTGATGCCTTTCAAATGTCCATTTTCAATAGCATGTTGGTAATTAGGCACACTGAACTCAAATTTGGCTGGTGCCACGATCTATAATGGTTGATGCAGAGCCAAGTGGAATTTCTACCTTATCCAACTACAGCAAATAAAACAGAAGCTAGGTCAGGCACACCTCCAAGCTTCCTCCCCCAAATCAGTCACTTGTGTACACCTAGTCCTTTCTTTTTTTTTTCCACCCCAGCCTGGGGCAGAGTACAAGACTGAACCAAGCAATATCCACAAAAGATTTTTATCCTATGCAAGTTTTTAAAAGATAAGTGATAAATATTATTCTTTGGAGAGGAATAACCCTCTAAAAATGACTATCAAAAGGAACAAAATTAGCTGAGTATGTTGGCACATGCTTGTAATCCTAGTACTCGGGAGGTTGAGACAGGAGGTTCATAGGTTTGTGACCAGCCTCAGCAACTTGATGAGGCCCTCCATGACTTAGTGAGACTGTGTTTCAATAAATGATTGAATGAATGAATGAATGAATAAATAAATGAATGAATGAATAAATAAAATAGGGCTGGGGGGTATAGCTCAGAGGTAGAATGTTCCTGGGTTAAATCTCTAATACCACGAAGACAAATAAATAAATAAATAAATAAATAAATAAATAAATAAATAAATAAATAAATAAATAAATAAAAATAAAAGAAGGAAAACTGCCCCAAGAGGTCCAGCCATTTATTTATTCAGCCAATGTTTACCAAGGGGTTTGGTGAGTTCAAAAAAACATAGCTTACACCATGTAACTGTATGTTCCTATTGTGTGCCAGACACATTTTAAACCACTCTGCTAGAGAGACCCAGGTCAGCTCAAGAAATCACCTCACCAAGCTCTGGCACCATTATATATGCTTATCCCAGAGGGGTTCTGTGGGAGAAAATATCAAAGTGCTAAAGGACCTGGCTCCTAGTCCCCAATAAATATTAGTTATTATCTGTGCTTCAGGAAGTAGGAAGCTGGATATCATTAAATGTACATTTCTTCATTAAGAGAAGAAACTAGCAATTTAAATTATTGGCAAAATCAGCTCCTAACAGTAAAGTCTTTGCGCTCTCTCTATCTCGCTCTCGCTCTCGCTCTCTCTCCCGAGGCTGTCCTTGGACCTGTGATCCTCCTGTCTCAGCCTCCCAAGTACTGGGATTACAGGTGTGCTCCACCATGCCCAGCTGCACTTCTTCTCTTTCTTGTTTTCTTTTATTGTCAGTAGAACTAACATTCGCAGGCCCCTCCTAAGGGGCCGGAGGGTTGTCTGTGGTTCCCTGAAGATAGTGGTTGAAAGAGCTGAATAATTTCTTACGATGACAGCAATTTTTCCTCTCTGTCCCCAAACCCTTTACTTGGCACTTCTGAGTACTGATCACAGAGGAGCTCAGCGCAGGCTGCAGGAGGGCACGTGGCGGAGGCCCAGGCGCCACACCCCGGAGGTGCTGCAGAGGCCTTCCCTGGGGCATCATTTAGACTGAAGCCCTTTCCCTGGTGTGTAAATCTAGCCAATCAGCCTCTTCAAAGATGGGGTTCTGCCAGGTGCAGTGGAGCACTCCTGTAATCCCAGTACCTGGGAGGGTAAGATGGGAGGACTGCAGATTTGCAACTAGTCTCAGCAACTTTGTAAGGCCCTCTGCAACTTAGTGAGACTCTGTTTCAAAATAAAAATTAAAATAGGGCTAGGGGTATAGCTCAGAGGCAGAATGCTTTTGGGTACAATCCCAAGTAAACACACACACACACACACACACACACACACACACACGCGGCTCTGACATGAGTTTAATTTATCAGGATCAAAGTAACCAAGTATCTGGTGCAAGATAAAGAGTGAAGACGTTTTCATTGTAAAACTGTCCTGAAAAAATACTGAGAAACTTGCAGATCCTTCCTCTCCTGTCTTTTTGGCTTAAAAGTAAAGAAAATGGGTAGTCGGGTAAAATCTCAACTTTGCCAATCTTGCCACCTCCAATCTGTGCTAGGATTCCAAATGGTTTATATGCCCTGTACTTTAAAAACTAAACAAAATGAATGAAATGAGCAGAAATATACTATATGGATATAACTAGTTTTAAAGAAAAAAGTGTGCAAAATCCTGATTTGTCAAAGGAAAAAAGATTAAATGTAGAATAATTTGTTTTACAACACGGTGCTTTGCTTTATCAGAGGATTCACTTTTTCTGAGCATGTTCTCCTTGTGAATTTAAAAAAGGACTCAAAGAATTAAATCTGACTGGCGTGCGACTTTTCAGGGCATGTCCTTACCCAAGACAGGGTGCATGTGAGAGAGCGCCGGTTGGGACAGATGAAAGGAGACCATGATCTAGTGCGTGGGTTATTCAGTACACAAATGTCCTGACCTACTTTTTGAATTCTATAAAAGTGTGGCACTGTATTCAAGAGAGAGTGACCCAAATATTCTATTACCTGGCCAACTAAAGGGCTCCTGGAAGAAACAGAACTTAAGTACATTCAAGAAATCTCCTGCTGCCGGGCATGGTGGCACATGTTTGTAATCCCAGCATTTGGGAGGCTGAGACCAGAGGATCCGGGTTCGTGGCCAGCCTCAGCTACCTAGTGAGGCACTCCGCAACTTAGTGAAACCCTGTTTCAAAATAAAGAATAAAAAATAGGGCTGGGGGTATAGCTTAGAGGTAGAATGCCCCTGAGTTCAATCCCCAGTACCGCAAAAAAAAAAAAAAAAAAAAAAAAAAAAAAAAAC
>PVLC010005266.1:38348-77896 GCA_004027655.1 Graphiurus murinus | reverse complement strand
GTGTTTTTTATGATTGCCATTCTGATTGGAGTTAGGTGAAATCTCAAGGTAGTTTTGATTTGCATCTCTCTGATTGCTAATGATGTGGAACATTTCCTCATACATTTATTGGCCATTTGTATTTCTTCTTTTGTGAAGTGTCTATTTAGATCCTTTGCCCATTTTTTGATTGGGTTATTTGCTTTCTTGGCTGTGATTTTCTTGAGTTCTTTGTATATCCTAGATATTAGACCTCTATCCGATGAGTAACTGGCAAAAATCTTCTCCCACTCTGTAGGCTCTCTGTTGAGGTTCTTGATAGTTTCCTTTGCTGCACAGAAGCTCTTCAGTTTAATGCAATCCCATGTATTGATCTTCCTTTGAGTTGCTTGTGCTTTGGAGGTCTTGCTGAGAAAGTTTTTACCTGTGCCTATGTGTTGAAGTGTTGGTCCTATGCCCTCTTCAAGTAGCTGCAAGGTCTCCGGCCTAACTTCCAGGTCTTTGATCCACCTTGAGTTGACTTTTGTGCAGGGTAAGAAAGTGGGGTTTATTTCCGTTTTCCTGCATATGATTAACCAGTTTTGCCAACACCATTTGTTAAAAGAGGCTATCTTTTTTGAAGTTGTTTTCTTATTACCAAACCAAATTTCCCAGGCACATCTGGCTGGTGCTTCCTACATCTGCCAGGCCAGGAATAGCATGTCCCTTCACCAGTTGGCAATAAAACAGTGACAAAGGTACAGGGGGAGACAGGTATTGGTAGGTTGTGAAAAGAATGGAGATAGGGGAAAATAGAGACTTCGAAAATAGAGACTTCCTTTCTTCTCTGTGATATGTTTCCTCCAGGGCATCCCTGAACAGCTGATGTCACTCCAAAGGGAGGGAAACAGAGAAGCTGTGGAGAAGCAGGTTTCTCTTTTCAGAAAGCCCAGTATTATTAGTCCTGTGTAATCACTTTTCAGTACATTTTATTAGAACTTCTGTTTATTTCCTGAGAAACCATATAGCTTGCATCTGTGTAGCATGCATGCACATCTGTGGAACCCTACAGCCTTGGCTTTTGACTCCTTCCTCAGATTAAAATTAGGGGGAACCTAGAGAACAGAAAATTCCATGCACCTTTTTTATTTCCTCTCAAGAACTTTTAAGATCAAGCAGAGGGGAGGCTGGGAACCATAACAATGATCTCCTACTGCACAGAGGTGCTGGGCCTAATAAAAACATTTAGAGAAGAACACAGATTTCCAAAGGGCATTATTAGTGATGAGATAATCAGTCCCACCTCTTTATGCTTTCATTTCTTCATATTTAGAATGAGGATGTATATCATATATATTCATCAGATATATATTAATCACTGGGAGAAAATGAGGAGAGGAAGTTAAAGCCCTCAGCACAGGGATGGGGATGGATTAGATCCTCAGTGACATTCAGCTATCAGCATGATCCTTGTTTGTCTTCCGGTTGAGGCAGCCATCAGTAAATGCCCGTCGAATGATGGGAGGCCATCGAGTGCCAGTGTTAGCGGTTCAGTGTGTGCCAATCTCAACTCCCTTCAGAAATGGACGGTTCTAATACTTGCAACCTCACCTTTTATCCAGGTGCCCTTCTTTCCCTCCTTTGACGACAGTCAGGCATAAACAGAAGAGATGGTTTCTGGTATCCACATCTTCAACTCTGGTTGGAAGAAAATGCTAGAAAAGAGGTAGCACATTTCTCACAATTGCACTTTATGGAACTCTTTCAGAATTTGTTGCAATGAAGACATGAAAAAAATTCTAAGAACAAAGCCAGACACACTTAAGATGCCTAGAACAGCTTAGGAGTAGGAACAGCCACTGCTCTGGCACAGAGATGATTGATCCTCTGGGAACCCCTGCAGTGAGGTCATCATTAGCTTCTCTGATATGTGTGTTGGAATTTGGTTCTAAAATATGACTACCTGGACATTGTAATGTGTGTGGGCCTGGGTCCTCCTCAACTTCCCTCCCTCTTTTCTTCATCTTCTCACCTTGTTTTTCTTAGTTTGTTTCCCTGGAATGGGAAGGTCATTGTTCTCTTTGCTAAACCTGATATACTGATAGCTTTGTTTAAAAAAGTGCTACATGGGTATATTACTTTTTTTTTTTTTTAACCACTTGTGTATTTAATAAATCAACCTGCGTACCAGACTTTCTGAGGCCAAAAAGCCAGGCAACATTGGCTTGTGTGACATTTGACCCCCAGCCCAAGCTGGCCACCTTGAGTCACTGCCAAAACGCTTACCTTAGAGAGTTCACACAAAGTTCTGCAGCAGTCCCCATAAAAGGCAGAAGGACCAAGGCATCTCTTGGAGGTCTCACCAGTGAAGTGGACTCACTGCCTGGTACCGGTCTTTCCCACCAGGACTGCAGAACCTCTCAGCTCTATTTTGGAGACTACGATTCCCCCTGGTCCGGTGCTGTATAGACTTTTTCTTGATATTTCATTGTTCTGTGCTCTTAATTGATAGTGCTAACATCTTAGGGGTAGGAAAATTCCCTGTGATGTGTTGCTTTAATATTACTGATTTCATATACTAAAGTGGAATTTTCTTGTGTTTTGATTATTTTCTCATATCAAATCATCTTGTACTTTTGATTGGGTGAGACTGGTTTTGTTTTTGCCCATGGATCAGAACAGACATCATTAAAAAGCCCACTTTTTCATAATGACCCATTCATCAGAACAGACATATATAAATAAGTAATTTGAGCCCATAAGGCTAACAAACAGTATGCTTAGGAAAAATCCTAGAATACAGCATGCTTGTAACTATTATCAGGCATAATAAATTAGAAGTATTTGGTGTTAAATAAATAGCCTAGAATTGTAAAATACAGCATTTAATACTTTAATACTTTGAGGGTCCCAGGAAATGATTAAATCTTTGTTAATGTTAAGAAAGTTTGAGATGAAAAGAATAATAAATCTAAAGTTTGTCCTGGTTCAAAATTCTTAATGATGTTAGTAAACCACTTAGGTTTACTGATTCATAGTTATGATAGCATGCAAATTTCAGCAAGTAATTTCCTACTCAAGTTCATATAAATAAGATAGTATGGTGAAGCTATAAATTATGCACAAGCCCACTTTTTCATAATATAATAAACAAAACACTGCAAATATGTTTTATTAGATAGAATGTTTATTACTTTCCAAAAATTCCATAATTAAAAAATACTCTGTACCCATATAAATTTGGTACTATGTTTTACCATAGTGTACTTCCTAAAGAATGTGTAAGTTAAGCAAGCTAAACAAGCAAAACAAAAAGGTAAATTTATCAAGTAACCTATAAAATATTGTCTGTATACATTCTTTAATTGTCCAGGCAGTTTATTCCCTACCAAAAAGAAAAAAAGCTATTTTCCAATTTTAAATCACTATTAGGGTACCTAAATATCATAATTTAAAATAATTGTATGTATATTGGCCAATATATATTGATATAGACATATTGAAATGTTATAAAGATACCTTATGTACAGAAATATAAATCTGATGTTTTCCATCTATTTCATGGAATTAATGAGAGGTGAGATAAATTTATTTTAGTGAATCATCAAGTATTTGATACCTTTTCACTTTGATGATGACTCATCTTTAATATATGGATATATTAACTCTAAATTGTCAGATATTAACTCTAAATTGTCATTACAATATCCTTAACATTTTTATAATTGAAAAAGTAAATACATGTGGAAAGAGAAATTAAGAACCTAAAAATCACTGTACAGGAAAACATGTGAGTTTTTAATTTGAAGAACCAAAATAAGTTTCAATACCACATTTGTTTCTTCATGTGATATCTACTGACCTCAACTATAACACTGTATGTGGGTAAATTATATAATTTATGCAGAGAAAAAATTTTTGGATGCATTGTTATTATTGAGGTCAAGGACAAATATAGATTTATGTAAATTAGAATACAACTTGGAGAACTAAGCAAATTAGATATATGAATCATATTTACAATGGTGTTTATATATACTTTGTATATATGCCACATTTCTCAATTTATTCTTTTACTCTAAACAGTTCAGTAGAAACTATGTGCAAAATCTGGAATGCTAATCCACTGTGGCACATGACATTTAAATTATCTTCAATATCTTAACATTATTTTCTTTCAAGTACAACTGTTGATGCTCTTCAAAATGTCACAAAACTGCAAGAGTCTTTGGTGTCAAACTTCTGTGTGCACCGCATCGTTGTATTTATACATAGGGATAAAAAATGGCGGTTGCAGTTCGGATTTCTATTCACTTTAATTTTGGAAAGCAAGCACGATCTGTATTGTCTCCTTCAAGGAAAGCATAAAGGAGGCAGATAATAAAGTGAATAAAAAGACACCTAGGAAAGAGTGAAGGGGTCAACACTGGCTTACTTTTTAATTTCTGTCACCCAACCAGGGGAATACAATTCCAAGTGATTTATACCTCCTTTATTTTTAAGTTAATCATTCCAAGGACCACAAAGCAAATTACTTTAATGCCAAGGGGGAAAGTGATTCTATGGGGGAAAAATTGTAATGAGTAGAAGGAACATATTTGATGAGAAACTGGTTTCCTAAGTCACTCTGCCAGCAACTATAAATAGACTGATGTGCTTCGGCTCCTGAGGGTCCTGTTGACAATCAGGATTCTTGGTTCAAATCAGAGGCGATGTTGTGTGAAAATTACTTGAGAGAATTATAAGAATAAATCAAAGGACAGAAAAAAAATGCAAGTATACAGTGTATTTCAGAACAGTGGTAGTTATATCTGTTTATATAAATAGATATGCACACATAAAAGTAAACTGCATTAAGAATTTTAACATGTAAATGGGGCAATGAGATTAATGGTGGCAATTAAGCTGTTTTTTTATGGTTATTTATTATGTCTTTTAAAAAAATTGAACCCCTTTTCCTAAAAAGAAAAAAAATTCTATAATGTAGATGTCTCAGGATCAATTCCAAGTGTACTCAAATCACAGGGATGACACCATGATCTTAAATATTAAGTTTGCCTATTTTTGTATTCTCTTGTCTCCTTGTCATAAATGGGCATTTGCAGAGAGACCAGAAAAGAACTAATCACAGCATGAGTTTCAATTTGGACTTCAAAAATGTTTCTTGATTTTTAATGCACTATTGTTATTCTTATTAACATTTGATTTTAAGAGCCAAAAATAGTATTCAAATATAGGATAAAAACATGTCCAAGATTTTATTAGTCATGAATTAAGGAGAGAACCATCAGCAGTGTTGAAATAAATTTACTAATAAGCATAAAACTGCTTATTAGGTTATAAATACAATTTTCAAGCAGCTCAAAGGTAGGGCAGAAATCAGTAGTATCTCTACCGAACAAAATTTGTTTACTTTGCTATGGGAAAAACTAATTTGTATTACTCTCAGTTTTATACTACATACCTTCTTCCCCTACAGAGCTGTAAAATAGCCCTGTTAGTCATAAAACAGAGCTTCCCCTACAGAGCTGATGACCCTTAGAAGATCAGCTAGACACTATACCTCCCAGCAGTTCTCTTGAGAGGACACCCAGTAATCTCTTCTGCCTGTTTCAAGGTCATATCTCTTTGGCGCCATATACAATTTTGGTGAACATGTTAGTTTCAAGGTGTGTGTGTGTGTGTGTGTGTGTGTGTGTGTGTGTGTGTGTGTTTATTTCATACCTGGTATTGAACTCAGGGCCATTCTACCTCTGAGCTACAACTCCAGCCCATTTTTATTTTTTATTTTGAAACAAGATCTCACTAAGTTGCTCAGCCTGGCCTCAAACCTATGATCCTCCTGTTTCAGTTTCCCAAATACTGGGATTACAGGCATGGGACACCACACCCGGATAGGAATTAGATTAAGGTAGTAGTCTCAAACTTTTAAAACAAAGTTAATGATGATTTCTTTTCTTTCATTTCATTGGCAAAGTTGCTTGAAACCATATCCTAGGAATCACGATGGCCCATCCATATTTTTTATTCCCCAAACACAGATGCATACATATACATACACACATGCATAAATATCCCTGGCTGATTTATCTGCAAATCATTTCCAAAATATCACTTCTCAGAGTCTCCTGGTTCCAAACCAGAGTCCAAGCCACAAATATCCCTTCCTGGACTATAATAGCAGCACTCACATTGTTTCCTCTCTGACACCTAAAATCTGTTTTCTGCAAGTCAGCCAGAGAGATTTTGAAAGTTTAAAATCAGATCAGATCTCTCCCCTGCTTAAATCTTCCCGATGCCTTTGCCATTTTAATAATGAAAACCAAATTCCATGCTGTGGCCTACAAGGCTGTATGCATTCTGACCCTGTCTCCTTCCAGACCTCTTCCTACATTTCCTACAGCTTCCCTCGAAGGTGTCTGTGGCTTTCTTTTCCGTCTGTGGGTGTTCCCATCTGATTCCCAGTGCCAGGTTACCGAGCCTCCTGCTGGGGCAGCTCATCTCCTTGCTCAGGTGTCAGCTCAAAAGCTCTGCCCTCACAGCTGAAGTTGGAGCCTGTGGCAGATGCTGACTCCTCTCTGTTAACTTTTTAAAGTTGTCTGAATAGCTTGGAGACCACAGATGAATAGGAGGTTAGTGGCTTCCAGTTGAGATGTGCTGGGATCCCCCAAAGAGTTTCAAAATCCACCTTTATGAATTAAAAATTCTGTGATTCCTAGTGAAAAGATGTTCTTCACTCCAAATTATTACTGTTTTTAAATACATAAGTAAATTTATGACTCCTTTAAAAGTTGTTTTCTTAGCTGGGCATGGTGGCGCACACTTATAATCCCAGTACTTGGGAGGCTGAGACCTGAGGATCTGGGTTCATGGCCAGCCTGAGCTACTTACTGAGGCTTTGCACAACTTAGTCAGACCCTGTTTCAAAAATAAAGAATAAAAAATAAGACTGGAGGTATAGCTTGGAGGCAGAATACCCCGAGTGCAATCGCCAGTACCGTTAAAAAAAAAAAGGTTGTTTTTTTCACATATGTCTATTAGCTACACCAAAGAGGTAGTAATCGTTCTTGTCTGGGTGCTGTTTAGTAATTTTAAAAGAAATGCAGTAAATTTTCATATTTTTATGACTTCCATTTTAAGAAAAAAAAGCTGTGAAATTCTAACAGCACTTCCTGTTGTGCATACGCCAAACTCAAATGGAAATCTGAAAAGGTCACTCATTTCCAGTGCTTGCTGAAATCTAACATCCCCTAGTGGCTGTTGACTGCTTTCTGCCTGGTGCTTAAAGGATGAGGGGAAAGTCCATGACCGAAGTAGCGTTTGAGATGGTCCTCTTACATGCCCCAGAACAAGACTCATTTCAAGACACAGATATTGTTTGATGTTTCTTTGGGACAGTGAGGAAGGGAGCCCTTGTGACTTGAGTTTGTGTAAGGTTGCACCCATAATTTCTAGGCCTTGTGTTCTGAGATGTCTGTACTTTGTGTACTTTGTAGGTGAATGTGTTTTCAGCCACAGAATTATATCATTGGGCTTTTCTCATACAATCTTGATCTGGAAGCTGTTCGATCAGTTAATTTAAGTAGAAAGACGTGGGAAGCAAGGAGTGGAAAGGTGAATTCAGAGGCTAGTATCAGTTTGTGTGTTCAAGTCCTCCCCTGACCTGACCTCGGCTCACCTTGCCAAGCTGTCTGTTATGTTCCGGTTGAACTCACAGTCTTGTGCTCAACTGGGATCCCAGCTTCCTCCCTTGGTGCCTCAACTACCTAATCATCAAGCCCTTGACCCCTTCTTACCCCTCACCCCCTCACTATCTCCGCAGCTCTGCTTTCTGGAATTATGGTCTTTCAAAACCCCTCATTTGGAATCTGTAATAACAATAGAGCCTACCTCAGAATTATGCTAAAGTATATAATGAATGAAAACATTTTTGAGCATTCTTATTTTTCACCTGTTTTAGTTTATCATTTTGTTTTTCTGATGGTAATTTTTTTTAATTTTTATTTTTATTCATACATTGTAAGCATATATCTTTGTTAGGTACAAATTGATAACGATATATGTGCTCACAATTCTCGTTGGACCCCTTCCCCAAATTCCCACCCTGCTCCCTCACCCTCCCTCCCTCTCAAGTTCAGTTTAGTGAGTGACCTTGATATACATTAGTGTGCCCCCCCCTTCAACCCGTTCTGTTAAATCAACTTCTTTGCTTTTGAGGGTCTCTCCTTTTTCATCTGGAGACCCTCTTATCCCCCATCTTCTCCCTAGCATCCGCATATTAGGGAGAACATATGCTTCTTTACTCTTTGTGACTGGCTAATCTCACTTAACATAATGTTTTCCAGTTGCATCCATTTCCCTGCAAAGAACATGATTTTGTTCTTCTTTATGGCTGAGTAAAATCCATTGTGTACATATTCCATAGTTTTGTAATCCATTCATCTGTTGATGGACACCTTGGCTGCTTCCATAGTTTGGCTATTGTGAATTGTGCAGCTATAAACATAGATATACATGTCGGTCTGATAGTTTGGTTTCCATTCTTTTGGGTAGATACCCAGAAGTGGTATTGCTGGATCATATGGTAGGTTCATTCCCATACGTCTGAGGATCCTCCATACTGTTTTCCAAAGTGGTTGCACTAGTTTGCAATCCCACCAACAGTGTATTAGAGTTCCCACTTCTCCACATCCTTGCCAGCAGTTGTTGTTGTTCATGTTTTTTATGATTGCCATTCTGACTGGAGTTAGGTGAAATCTCAAAGTAGTTTTGATTTGCATCTCTCTGATTGCTAATGATGTGGAACATTTCCTCATACATTTATTGGTCATTTGTATTTCTTCTTTTGTGAAGTGTCTATTTAGATCCTTTGCCCATTTTTTGATTGGGTTATTTGGTTTCTTAGCTGTGATTTTCTTGAGTTCTTTGTATATCCTAGATATTAGACCTCTATCCGATGAGTAACTGGCAAAAATCTTCTCCCACTCTGTAGGCTCTCTGTTTAGGTTCTTGATAGTTTCCTTTGCTGCACAAAAGCTCTTCAGTTTAATGCAATACCATGTATTGATCTTCCTGACAATTATTTGGGGTTTCTTGGTAACATTTCATTGCCTGATGCAAGTCATCTGAAGGCATGTAGGCCTTCATATCCTTTTTTGTCCTATTAAACCCCTAGTACGTTTTCTTTTATATGGTAGGAGCCAAATAAATATTTGCTAAACCTAAGCATGAATAAGAGGAAGCAAATTTAGTATCCTTTCAAATCCTCTGTGGTGCCAAAGAACTGCACTTTGGCTTGCACATTTAAGTAATTGAGATGCATTTATTTTGGTTTACAACTTGCAATCTCCTTAGAAACTGATCAGTGCCTCTTACTTTCAGGATATGTATATCATTTTAAATCTAGGAAGAATCTATTCACTCTTTCTAGAACTATTTACAGCCCCTACAATGTCCCTGGCTCTGTGAGGAATACAGAAGTTCAGATGTGGAACCAAATTGAAAGATCTATTTGCTCTCCAACGATAAGACTTTGAAGGCAACTCAACTGGCAAACTGCCTCCTTTTTCCCTGTAACGTGGAGGTTTACTTTTTACTTCAGAGAAAATATTATGAAAACTGGAAGAGAACAAGAAAATAAACTATGTAATGGATACATAAAACCCTTAACCCTGGTGTCACCTGCCTTAAAATATGCGCCCAAACTTAAGAAGTATGCGTGTTGCCTATCAAAATATTTGGATTTAACATGCAAATTTATTTTCTCTCATCTAAAAATTTTATTCCATTTTCAATTTATTCTTTATTTTTTAAATTATTCTATTGGTGCACGGCAACTACGGATCATAGTGAGGGTCAGTGTGCTAAAAACATACTTGCACAGAGCTCTCTGTGTACTTGCCTCCACATCGCATTCCTCCCTGCCTCCCCACATCTGTTAGTGAGATCAGTACTGATACCTTCACATATCGTCAGAGTGTTATTTGAACTGTTTCCTTCTTCAGTCTTCCCCTCCCTAAACTCACTCCCCTAACCTCCTTTGACTACTTGACAGATGTCTCTGTGTTATTTAAAATACCTTCTCTCTAACTTCTACAAATGAGGGAAAATATACAGCCCTCAACTTTCTATGACTGGCTGATCTTAGCATAAATATTCTCCAGTTCCATCCGTTTTCCTGCAAATGACATAATTTTGTTCTTCTTTAGTAATCCATTCATCTGTAGATGGTCCAAGTTCTCCTTTCTTAGAGCCAGCTGTAGGTACAGTTTTAAAGTAAATGAAACTTGGCTTTGGTAACTCCACCTTCTTTGCTGGTTCCTTTGTCTTCATCTTTCTCAGCATGCAGGGCTTTCCTGCTGTGCGGATCTGGCAGGACCTTACTCTCACTAAGCCTTTAGTGTCCTCCTATGTCACTACAGCGTTATTAGCATGATTCAGATGATTACAGACAGGTGACAAAAATGGAACCTAAAGAATGACTGGATGTTCAGAACTCTCACCTTTGCATAGAACAGATATTGGAGGAAATAAATCCTCTCAGTACCACTAAAATCACACTATACCTAGAATATGTCGATCATTGGTAAATATAATTTACTGAACATAGTTTTACTAGTCAATGATGGCACATACATTTTTTCTAGGTTAATATTCTATAAAAATCACATTTTGTGTGCATTGATTTTTTCAAGATTACATGCTCTTAGATGTAGTCATGTTCTTGTTCTCATGGAACTTGATGCAATATAACCGAAAATGGAGATGTGAGCATATGAACAGGAGATGCTAAAGACTATTTCATCTGGAATAACCAAATTATTATTTTATTCTTAGAGGTGTTTTTTTTATCTTTGCTTCATTATTATTCTTCTTGTATTAGCTAGCAGCAGCATAAAAATGGTTTGGTATTTGCACTATAATAAAATATCTTCATCTCCATGATTAATAACTGTGTGTTTCCAATTATTTTTAGATTAAGGAAAGCCTACAGCGAACCTGGTTCTTATTTTAAAAGAATGTATGCTAGTCTTTTCTAATAACTTATTTTGTGATTATATTATTTCAGTGCTATATAGTATAAAAGGTAGAAGTAATTTATTTTCCTTTAAAATGAGTCCATTATTTTTAATTCTAGCTATTAAAATCTTTTCTTCAACAAAGACAAACTGCAACACTATCAAGTCAATCCAAGATGTTTAATGAAAGCTTGGTTTTCTGTGTTGAGTTATAGTGGTAAAGACTATATTAGTTGTCTTCATCTTATGAATGTGGATAAAAAAACGAAACCTATAATTTTTTATATTCCTAAATTGGTTTTTAGTCCATAGATCCCAGATAATGTCCTTCCCAATGCCATACACACAATGAATATTCAGTAAATAGCTGTTGTTAGCGATGAGTCCATTTTTCAAGGCAACTTTTCTCATTGATAGTAGTTACCTTGATCGCCTTCCTGACTCTGGCTGGGCTCTATGCTAACACACTCATGCGGCACTATTTTAGGAGGCAGATACTGTGCAATAGCAGCAACACAGTGCGCAAAAAGTCAGAACAGGCCCTCATCTTTGTGGAACTTGCATTCTAGTGAGCAACAAATGGGGGACAGGTAGCAACCCAGTGGGAAAGAGCACTTCAGATTATGCTAATAAGAAAATAAACAGACTGATCTGATAGAGAATACTATTAAATATTTGACATGTACTCATGCATTCATCCAATTGGTTTATATTTAAGTAGCTCCTCTGTATAACAGAAATTACAAACACAAGTACCTATATGTGAGTTATGTGAAGCAGTTACTTAATGCATGTCATAGATGTTTATTCAATGTTTTCACTATTGTTTTCTTAATTTGCCAAACCAGATTCCCCTTCAGAATACATCTGGCCCCCTGCTGGCTAAAACTGTATGCAAACATCTTTCATTTTAAAAGTAACAGTAAGTGAAAAAGAAAAAAATTAATAATAATAATAAAACACTCTCCATTTTGAAGTAGCAGATTGGTTTTTATTTTATTTTATTTTATTTTATTTTTGGTAATAGGGATTTAACATAGGGGTATTAAACCTCTCAGCTACACCCCCAACCCTTTTTATTGTTTTTTTCTGAAACAGGATCTGCTAACTTGCTGAACCTGTGATTCTCCTGTCTCAGCCTCCCAAGTGCTGGGATTACAGATGTGAGCCACCATGGCCACCTTATTTTTCTTTTGGATGCCAGTCTGATCCAAGTACACATATATACACAAAATGCATTCATTTCATTGCTCATTTAATCAATAATCTTTAAGGTGACAACTGTGTTTTAGAGAGCTTATATAAATTGAAAAGCAAAATGGTAGATCCTATTCTCAGCAGATGATCCGCCCCTGGCATCTTTCTGTTTCATCCCTCCATCAGCTTTCTGTCCACCCTGCCAGCATTAACTTCCTCCTCTTTACAGCATTTGAGAGACTTTCTGTCTTGTGTACATTTCTGTCTTTTCCTCCTCACTTAGTTCTTTATTTCTTAAATATTATGAATTCCTCGTAATATCAAAAACTATGCTTAACCCAAAGAGGTTGGTCAACACATATTTATTACATGAATGAAGAAAAGACCAAACTAAATTGGAGGTGTTACTCAGCCAATCACATTGGTTTCTACAGACTACGACAGATTTTATATTTGTTTACTTTGAAAACTATAGCGAGTACATAATGGGCAGGGCTTTCTGTAATGATACATTTAACCCCGCAGTTGTTATCCTCAAATAATTACTTAAGTTTAGGAAGAACATTTAAAATACATGTTAAATTTCCATAGAGACTGACTTTCATAAGGAAAGTAATATGAAACCCAAACATTACTAATTTGTATTTTAGGGAAAGCTTGAGAATCATGGTATACATTTAGGAAATATGGGAAACTAGTGGAATAGATGTCTAAGCAATCAAAAAAAAATGAGATAGATAGTAATCCTTTGTTAGATGTATAGTTTGCAAATATTTTCTCCTATTCTGTAGGTTGACTCTTCATTCGGCTGTTTCCTTTGTTGTGCAGAAGACGTTTACTTTGATGCAATCTTATCTATTTTACTATTTGTTTATTTTTGTCTATTTTTTATTTTGTTGTCTATGTTTTGAAGTCTGATCCAAAAAATTCCCTGCCCAGACCAGTGACATGATGCACTCTTCCAATGATTTCTTCTAGTAGTTTCGTGGTTTCAGGTCTTGTATTTAAGTCTGGTATGTGACTTAAACAGGAATGAAGAATAAATGTAATTGGAGCTGAACCAGAGGCTAGTGGTGTCCTCACTGTTGTAAGGGCAGATCTGACAGACCAGAAAAGAGGCATTTTTAACAGATGAGAGTCATTTTAAGGTTCCTGAGCAGAAAGGTAGGATATAAATAATGAGATCTTCACCAACCATGGTGTCTCACACCTATAATCCTAGTACTTGAGAGACTGTGGCAGGAGGACAGCAAATTTGAGGCCAACCTCAGCAAATTAGTGAGACCCTAAGCACCTTAGCAAGACCTTGTTCTCAAATATAAAGGGCTGGGGGTATAGATCAGAGGTAGAATGCCCCTGGGTTCAATCTAAGAGGTAATAATAATAATAATAATAATAATAATAATAATAATAATAAAACATTTATACTCAATTTTTTTGTTTAGCAACAATATTGTTAATGAAAATTAGATAATTGCTAGTTGTGTGGAATAGCAGATTATCTAAATCTAGGAAGTGCTTCCTTTCTCTCTCATTTCTTGCATGCTTTCCTTTTCTTCTGACCTTCTGGTATGTTCCCTTTTCTCTCACTGTTCAGAACAGCATTGTCCCACCGTGTGAAAATGGGCTCCAGGATCCCAGGAGACTAAAGAATGAGGCAGACAGACCCGGGGTTCTTGGGACTTCCTGATGGAAGTGGGTCCTGGCAGCAGCAAGGCCAGGGTTTGAAGAAGGGCCTAAAATATTGGTTGGGACAAAAGCGGCTTCATGTACTGGCTTATGGAACTGGAATGTAACTAGTTTGTCTTAAGCTAATGCCATAATCAGGCACATTCCTGGTGCCAGGGTCTGGCTGTAAAGCTCCACATACCACTCTAGTGGTTTTATCTATTTATAGTGTGCTGGGAAACTATGCAGGAAAAAACCAATTAGGGTTATTCTGGGGCTGTCATGGTGGTAAGGGTGGCTGCAGTCCTATCAGGCTGAATCCATCCAGCCACTTCTGAGGCTGTGATGATGAGTGCCAGTCTCAGTGGTTGAGTTGTTATAAATTCTCATCATTCTTTCCTCTTTGGGATTAATTATTTCATTGCCCTTCTTTCACATTTCAGTTTGTATTGATTCATAAATTAAAATTACATTTCTTTGTCTCCTGAGTGAGGATATTTCCTGTGTGCCAGTTCTGTTCTAATGTTATTTATGTGTTTATTTGTTCTTGTAATTATTACTTTTTTCTTATGAATATTCTAAGCCCCATGTCATGAGTTTTGCTTGCATGTAAAGATCCCTCAGAGGAAAATCATACTTAACTTCTTTCCATTCCAAAATAATCTGAAAATTCTTTTTTAATCACGATCAGGTAAAAATAGTCTCTTAGAGACATTTACTTAAAATAAATCTTGGCAACATAATAAAATGAGGCATGGAACATGGGAGAATACATCTGTTCTTTCTTTTTTTTTTTTTTTTTTTTTTTGGCTCTGGGGTTTGAACCCAGGGGCATTCTATCTTTGAGTTACACTACCAGCCTTTTTTATTTTTTGTTTTGGAACAGAGTCTCTCTTGCTAGGTTGCTAAGGGTTTCACTAAATTGCTGAGGCTGACCTCCAATCTGCAGTCCCATCTCAGCCTCCCATGGACTGGTATCACAGGTGTGCACCACTGCTCCTGGCTGCATCTATTTTTCTGGAGGTGTCTTCTCTCTCTTTAAAGCAGATAGAAATAGCAGCAACTCCTTTTGTGTTCCTTTTATTCAGTTGGCCTCTCTCTCCTCTTCCCTTTTCTGCTTTGGTTATCTCACTAATTCTGTTTCCCACTTTTTTCCCCTTTAATCTTGGATCACAGTGGGTCTAAGAGGAGAGTAAAGTTGTTTATAAAAAGGGAAAATTCATTTCTATTACTCTCCTTCTTGCTTAAATTGCTGAATTTGGACCAAAGTAAAAAGAAGCTGAGTAATGTATAGTCTTTATTGTTATGCATCTTTATTTATACTTTTATTGCCTGGATATTTTCCTGACAGTAGAACCAGAAACATCCACAGGGCATGGTGGCACACACTTGTAATCCCAGCATTTGGGAAGCTGAGATTGGAGAATCGGGTTTACGGTCAGCCTTAGCTACCTAGTGAGGCACTCCGCAACTTAGTGAGATCCTGTTTCAAAACAAAGAATAAAAAAATAGGGCTGGGGGTATAGCTTGGAAGTAGAATGCCCCTGAGTTTAATCCCCAGTACCACACACAAAAAAAAGAAACATCTGCAGACCATATTGAAAAATAAGACAGTACTTAATTATTGATACCTAATTGGATGATATTTTACTTTTAAGTTTCCCTGGGTTTTCAAATGAAAATGGAGCTTTTTCTTAGAAACAAATTTTTAGTGCCCAGGATCACAAGGTAAATATATACCAGATTACTTACTTATTAACCTAAAATACAAATTGTCGTGTGGTATAAAATACTATTGTGTTGACATAACCATTGTATTCATTCCCTTCATCAAGTCAAAATATAAATATAAGCCAAAATTGGTGAGTGAGTTTGGAATTTGTGGAAATGATTGTGATAGAGCTTTGAAATTTCTTATCCACAAACATCATTGAATTAAAAAATTAACAAGGGTCTCTAACATATGTGTATGTATTTATTCAATCATCATTACATATACAAATAATATTTAATATAAGGAATAATATCCCCCCAAAAGAAAGTTTCTAGAAATGATAAAATACATATAAATAGCATTTCTAGTCTTTTCTCAACCTTGTATCTACCCTGAGATGGTCACATTCTGTCTGGGGATCAGTCCTTGAGTGCTTGGCTTGGGAACTAGACAGAAAGAAGAGTCCAGTGCCAAGGCAAATAAACTACAGAGTAGTCTAGGAAACACAAAAATAAACGCTGCCCTTCCAACTTCTCTTGATCCTTATTCTAAGTTGAGCTTTCTTTTTGTGTAGGTGCTCATGTTATTGATAGTTAACTTTGAAATGCACCCAAGTTCTTGTGCCACATGGCTACTTTTCAGGTTTAATTCTCACAGGCTTCACCTTCTACTTCATTCTGAGTTTGTGAGGCTACTGTTTGCACACTCCCTCACAGCAGCCCACACTGCTGGTCTTGTCATCAGTGGAAGTTGTCTGCATGACCATTGCCCAAAGCGAAGCATACCATGTGCAGGCAAATGGATGGAACTTGAGAAAATTCTGCTAAGTGAGATCAGCCAGTCTCAGAGTCAAAGGTCTTTGTTTTCTTTCATATGTGGAAGCCAGAGAGAAATTGGGAAACAAAAGGGACTTCAGATAAGTGAAGAGAGAGGCCAGTAGAAGAGTGTAAGAGAATTTGGGGAGGGAGAGGAAAAAAGGAAACAGTGTAGGAAACCATGCACATATACGCAGTTATCAAGGCTGATCTCAATCTCTCAATTGTACCTATGGGGAGGGAAGGAGCAAGGTGGGATCTGAGGGAAGCACATCAAGTGTTTATGCATGTATGTCACACGTTTCTATCACTCTGAACCTCAGTATGACATATAATTGCAATACACTAATAAAAGTTTATGAGGTATGTGAAGCTGCCTTGAGGAGCTCTAACCGTCCATCTCAGCCCTTTCCTCCCTTATAATGGGCATTGGGGCCCCGTTGTGTGATACATTCAAGGTACACTTCATTGCCTAGTCCTACCTTTTGTGGGCAATACCAGGGCTCTCCGTCTGCTCCCCACATCCATTTTTTGAAACATTATGCTTTCCCATTTCTGAATATATGTAGTCTTTCCCAGGTATAACTTCAAAGTCAGAACAACTTAAAAATTAGAGTTGTTTTGGTAAGTTCTTGTCAGCAAACTCCCAGTTAGCTAGTTTTGCCCAGTCTTTTGCCCCACCCCCTTCCTCCACATCTCCATCTCTGGCTGTTGCCTACTTGAAGCTTCACATTTGTGCTTAGTTACATCATGTTGCCTCTGCTTGGAAGGTTCTTTCTCAGTATTCTTGACATTTCTATTCCATATTTAGCCCTCAGCTTGAATCTTTCCTGAAGGGATGTTTCTTTGAACTTCCTTGACCTATAATCACTTGAATCCTCAAATGACCCTGTCACCAGCCCTATTTAGGCACTTAACACACTAAACTGAAATTTCCTAGACATTTATCTTATCCTCTATTATTTGGCTGTAAACTCCTTGAGATAAGGTATGTGTCTTGTGTTTTAGCAGCACATTGGTAGGTAGGTAGGTAGGTAGGTAGGTAGGTAGGTAGGTAGGTAGGAAGGAAGGAAGGAAAGGAGAAATGGAGGGAGGAAGAGAGGGAAAAAAGAGAGGGAAGAAGTTAGAAAACTAAAGAATGGAACAACAGGTCTTTGCTTCCCCCTTTAAACAGACAAAAGTAAATGGAGAAAAGATTTTACAATATCAGCAATAGGTACATAGGTTTGAACTTTGGTAGTCATGACAAAACAAAGACAAACTATCTTTGTTATAAATCATTCATCTCAATGTTTGTGCCTAATTTCCTTCCTATGGTGCTTTTAAATTTTTATGTCACATTGATATGTAAATTTAAAACATGTGAGTCACTCCTGGAGTATAATATTTCATATTTTAAGTTGCCATTAATAATAAACAGCCCAACACATTAAATAAAACCACATTAAATGTGTAAGCTAATTATGAAATACCTTACCATTTTAAATTAAGTTATGAAAATGTCTATTTTATAATTAGAGACTATGGTAATATTACTAGTAGTAAAGAGTAACAATTGTTAATGGCTTACAAAAAGCCAAATGCCTTCCATACATTATAATATCTAATTTTCAAAACAACCTATGGTAGTACATTCTATCTTTATTACATATGAGGAAACTAGAGCAAAGCGAAGTAAAGTTCACATTGGCAGAGCTCTGAAACTAAAATTTGAACCTACACAGCCTTAGCTATAACAGTATGATCCAATAGAATTTTATTTGACCAAATTGACACATAAAATTAACCATGACATGGCTCATTCAACATTTTTGTATTTTTAGCAAATTGCACTGTTCCATGGAGTATTAAAGCAAATTATTTTCAAGTAATCAAACAAAAGCGATGTGTTGAATCACAAGATAGAGCATTCCAAATTCATGTTACATTGACTCATGGTATTCTAAAACTTCTTGATACTAGTATTATCAAATAATATTTTCTTGTTTTCTAGAATGTGTGAGTAAAAGTATAAAGACTGCTCCAAATATTATCATTTTCCCCATTGTGAGAATAGAACAGTGATTGTTCAGAATTGAATCTATCATTCCTTTTATCAAATAACTACAGAACGTGCCTAATATATTTGAAAAAGAAAATCATACCAATAGACTGTATGGGACAATATGATGTTCTACATCCCATAATTAAGCATGGAACAATAGATAATCATGAGAGAATAATTAGAATATTTGTTAATAACCCTCCTGTTTACATTTCAAGTATAAAAATTAAGTGTTAAATTATATTTCTTCATTGATTAAAAACTCTTACCAATTAAAACTATTTAAGATTGAATAATGATATTTAAATTGAGCAGGTTTATAATTTTGCACCAAGAAATTCAACTCAATCCTTTTATAACATAACTTCTTTGACTAAAGTATGAAATTTTACTTAATCTGAGGGTGGCCCTCAGGAAGAAAATTAGAGACAGATATTTCCTGGATTGTTTTAATATCCTCTGCTGTAGTCAACATTCCTCACAAACTATGATGTGGGGAAGATGGATCACAAGGGAAAAACCTTTCAGTTCATGTTGCCCAAGCATGTGGCTGTACTGAATTGTTCTCATGACTCTTTTAGTATCCCTTGACATTTGCTCATTCTTTAGACTGAAGTTTGTTCAGCCGACATTTTTGTCAAGGTTCTCCATTCAGTGGTGGACTGTCTGTATGTGGTTGTTGTGAAAGATGAAATTTTCTTATATTTGGATTAGAAATTGCTGGGTGGGTGCAACCTTTATTTCAGTAGTTTACAAAAAAAAAAAAAAAAAAAAAAAGCTGGATTCAAGGTGCCTATAGCTTTGTAACTAAAAAGATAAGTTATGCTATGTGACTGGTTTAATTAACACAAAGCTGCTGAGATTATTCCTAGAGTGATGGGCTAATAGTCACTAAGCTGCTGGCTTCATTTACAGCCTAAATGAACAAAATTCCCTATAACAATTGTGTTTAATTAGCTTTATGGTGTCTGGAGCCTTGAAGTTCTTGGTTGAAAGTTGTATCCCTGGTAGAGAAAACAAATTTTGTTGTTTCATGTGAATAACTCTTTTTCCATCTCAGTAAACATTAAACAGAGGAGACAATAAGATAATAAGAAATAAGATCAGAAGAAAAAGAACATGTGCCTTTACCTAAGTCCTTTACCAACATACACCCTACTCTCACCCCCAAACCCAGTCTCCTAACAGCAGTGATTTTTCATCCTTCCTTCTATAACTGAAAAGAGTAATGTTCAGCAAAGTTTATGGAAGTGGTAAAGCACTTAGGTCAACAAGATTCCTTCTATCAGGCTTGTCACCAAAGACCTTTGTGTTCTATAGTTTCTTTTACTTTTAACCAAAGCTGATACAAAGTTTAAAGCTTCTAACTTTTGTTTCTATACTCCAGTTTCCCAGTCATGGTTATTTAAAAATGTGTGTGTGTGAGCAGGGCGTGGTGGTGCACGCTTGTAATCCCAGCATTTGGGAGGCTGAGACTGGAGGATCTGGGTTCGTGACCAGCCTCAGCTTTTTTAGTGAGGCCCTCCGCAACTTAGTGAGACTCTGTTTCAAAATAAAGAATAAAAAAATAGGATTGGGACTGTAGCTCGGAGGTAGAATGCTCCCAGGTTCCATCCCCAGTACTGCAAAAAAAAATGAGTGTGTGTGTGAGTGTGTGTGTGTGTGTGTGTGTGTTAGAGAATATTAAACAATACTTTAAGCGGGGCATGGTGGCGCATGCTTGTAATCCCAGCATTTGGGAGGCTGAGATGAGGATCCAGGTTCGCGGCCAGCCTCCACTGCTTAGTGAAACCCTGTTTCAAAGTAATGAATTAAAAAAATAGGGCTGGGGCTGTAGCTCGGAGGTAGAATGCCCCTGGGTTCCATTCCTAGTAACTAAAAAAAAAAAAAAAAAAAAAAAAAATTAAAATACTTTGTTAGTGCCTTGCAATTATACATCATAGTAAGGTTCAGTGTGATATAAATACACATCTGCAGCACAGCTTCTGGTGCATTTCCCTCCACATCCCATTCCACTACCACCTCTTCCTGTACATGCTAGAGAAACTGGAAGTAATCTGTTGATAGACATCTAGATTGGTTTCATAATTTGGCTATTGTGAATTGTGCCGCTTAAGCATTGGTATACATATATTGTTATAGTATTATAACATTGATTCTTTTGGAAAAAAAATATCAAGGAGTGGTAGAGCTGTGACATATGGTGGTTCTATTCTTAGTCTTTTGAAGAACTTACATACTGCTCTCCATAGTAGTTGTACTAATTTATAATCCCATCAGTAGTATATAAGTGTTCCTATTTCACCACATCCTAGCCAGCATTTATTTGTTTTTATTCCTCATGATTGCCATTCTGATTGGAGTTAGATAGAATTTCAGTGTAATTTTGATTTGCATTTTCCTGATTGCTAATGATGTTGAACATTTTTTCATGTATTTATTGGCCCAATGTATTTCTTCTTTGAGAAGTATTTATTCAGTTCAATTGCCCATTTTTATTAGGTTATTTGGGGGTTTTTTTGTTGTTTTGTGGTACTAGGGATTGAACTCGGGTATTCTACCTCTGCGCTATACCCCCAGCCCTATTTTTTATTCTATATTTTGAAACAGGGTGTCACTAAGTTGTGGAGTGCCTCACTAGGAGCTGAGGCTGGCCCTGAACCCAGATCCTCTGGTCTCAGCCTCCCAAATGCTGGGATTACAAGCATGTGCCACCATGCCCGGCTGGATATTTGTTTTTTAGTGTTAAGTTTTTTGAGTTCTTTATATATCTAAATATTAGTCCTCTGTCAGAGGAGTTGCTGGTGACGATTCTCCCATTGTGTAGGCAATCTCTTCAGATTCTTGAATCCAGAATTCTTATTTTACAGAATAAATTTTGTTAATTTTTTTAACAGTTTTCCTCATGCTGTGTAGTAAATTTCTTTATTTGTATCACCAATAGTTATTCAGACTCTTTTCTGAAAATGTATGAAGAGTCCACAGTGTGTAAAGATGTGAAGCTGAATTCTTACATTTACCACTGTGTTTTATGAATGTATACTTCAAGTATGCTCATCTGGTCCTAATAGCTACTGAATACTTTCCTAGAGAATACTTCATGATATTTGAATATTCATGCAAATGTGAATTTTCCATGGAAGCCTTTTCACTCTCACTGATACTATCTTGTGAAGATAGAGAAATCTTCAATAAAATTTTCATGAACATAAATATAAAATATAAAACAAAAATTAGTAGTGAGAAGAGTAGCAGTATTTGTCATTTTTGTTAGTTTCTTTATGGAATGTAACTGGATTTCTTATTGCTATTTGTTGTTTCTGTTGAAACATATGAGGAAAACTCAGCCTAGTAGAGGTACCTAATTGGGAAAGGAAGATGTATTTGAGTTTTGTTTTCAGAAAATTTTGGATATTCTTCTTTGATGCTGTATCAAAAGCTGAAAAGTGGTGGTTGCTTAGAGAATTTTAATTATTACTTATTGTTGTTAGGTAAGGCCCGAAACTAATAGGCTAGAAAATGTGTTAGGTCTGCCAAACTTCTAATAGCCCTACTGAACTCTAATTTGCTACATGGTGTTTCTACAAGCTAGGTACTCTTCTGAGTACTTCTTATATATTAACTCTTTTAATCCTCATGATAACTCAACAAGAAAGGTGCTATTATTCTATTTTATGAAAATGAGGAAATAGAGGCATAGAAACTCCTTGAAATAAATTTCAGGTTTTAATCCTCAGTTACACTGTTTTACATGACAGTAATTTCAAAGCAAAATAAACCTAATGAAAAGATGTAGAATCAAATTGCAGAATTATTGATAAGCATATACCAATCATGTTGAACACTAATATTATATTGGCAAATTATAAAGGGAATACCATACTTCTATAGTAGGTCACACCACTCCTTTAGGGTCCCTCTATATGTCATAAATGATGTATTTTTGCTAACATGTATTTCTAATATTTTTTCTAAAAATGGCATGTGAGAACTACATTAAGAAAACTTCTGAATATAATTTTAGTTAGTTATTGTGCTTTGAAGAGCATTTTTATTTACATTATTATAAAATATCATTAAGCTAATTTTGAGACTGTGTCTTGGATGCTAGTAGCAAGACAGTTGAGATATCATTTAGATTTTCACAATTGCCAAGTTCAGGGTGGTAGCTTTTGACATTATAACACATTTTAAAAGGAAGTGTCAGGCAAGGTGGAGGGCACATGATTTCTCTTGTTGGCACACAAAAAAAGACAACAGGCATTAGAAGTAGAACTATAAAGGACATTTACTGCCGTGAATCTTCCCAGTGAATCTTCGTGTGTGTGTGTGTGTGTGTGTGTGTGTGTGTGTGTGCACGCGTGTGTGGAAGCATGAAACTGGACATTGAGCCCAGGGGTATTCTACCTCTGAGATACACCCCAATTCCTTTTTATTTTTTATTTTGAGTCAGAGTCTCTACTATGGCTCAAAATAAATACCATGTGCTGGTCTGGAACCTTCAATCCTCCTGGCTCAACATGCATTACCACGCCTCACTGTGAAACTTTAAAGTACCTATTGGGAGCCTCCCAGGATACATTTGGATGAGACATCTATGGTCAATAATTGGTATATTTTCCCAGAATCATAGATACAATATTTTCGTAAGATTTTGGAAACCTATCTGTTATGCTGTAACAGAATAAGAAAAAAATTGATAGAATATCCTTGCTGAGATTTATCCATTAAATCTTCCCTCTGGTAGATGAAATAAATATTAATTAGTAATATTAAAGCAGTACAAAGAAAATTGGGGGGAACAAATTTATCTTCTCTTTTGGAATACATCAAGCTGCACATACATTAAGTTAATAATGGGAAGTCTAACTCAAGCAACTAATTGGCTTTTGTTTGTAAGTAATTATAACTCAGCATACCAAAAATATTCCTATAGATTCAACATCTGTCCTCCTTTTTACAAGCTGTCTCCATTGAGAATATTTGTTATTTTGTAAAAAATAAAGTGGAGTAATTGGCAGGTAACTTGGTTTTCTTTATAGAGCAATGTGAATTATTTATTTGTATTTCTTCATAGACACTTAAAGAAACTGGTGCATTAGCCAATTAAAGGGGGGGGGCGGATAAAAAGAAGGCAATTCCATTGGCTAAACTTCAGTTTGATATTGTAACTACTAGGTGATAGGGTGGCTAAGATACTATTTCACTAGTCCCAAGCAATGGTATCATGTTCTGCTCTGGTTTGGTTTGGTTTCTTCACTTGCACACAATAGAACAGGAAGAGGGTAAAGGTGTAGAATTGAAAGGATGATGCACATCTGGGTATGGTGCCTGTAATCCTAGTCCTTGGGAGGTTGAGACAGGTACAAGGTACAAGGCCAGCTTCAGCAACTTAGGGAGACTACAGACCCTCAACAACTTAGACCCTGTTACAAAATAAAAAGGGGTAGGTGTGTAGCTCAATCCCCAATACCAAGAGGAAAAATGAAGAAAGAAAGAAAGAAAGAGAAGGAAGGAAGGAAGGAAGGAAGGAAGGAAGGAAGGAAGGAAGGAAGGAAGGAAGGAAGGAAATAGAGAAGGAAGGTAGGAGAAAGGAAAATGTAGGAAAAATTAGTTATAACTAGCATTTACATAAAATATTACAATTTACAAAATACTTAAGCTTTGTTTATTTAATCTTATACCACCCCCCCCAAAAAAAAAATCCTGTGGAGTTGGTATACTGTTATTATTAATATCTCTTTTACAAATGAAGAGACTGAGGGTCAGGTCAAGTGGCTTGCTCAGGGTTATACATACAGCCTAGAAGGAGGAAGATTTGCAGTCCAGGCAGTTTGGTTTCTAATATTGTGGGCTTTTCTTGATACCATCAGGTAGGCTGGGTTGTTTGCACAAACATATACTGGAAAATTCCAATGATGACAAGTCACTGGGCAGAATATCCAGAGATACAGCACAGCCTCAACCAATTCCTACAAGGACCACCCTTCTAAGCAGTGTAATCACTTTCCCATGTACCACCCAGGAGATGGGTGTTACCCTCCAAGGAGATATTTGGCTGTAAATTCAACTCTGGACAACAGGGGCAGACTTTGTGCAGAATATAAAGACATAAAAACTTAGAGCTTCTAAGTTAGGGCCCTTTCCAGTCGATAGGCAGTGAACTCTCCCAAGGGAAATATTACTTTTCACTTCACTAATACTTTGGGGATATTATTTCCAAGGAAAAAATATATGATCTCTGTTATAAAGAGAGTGCTAGCCCTCTGCTTTTCATATTCAGTGACAAAAGAGAAGAGGATGCTTCCCTGCAGCAGAAGGGTAGAGGTGACTGTGACAAAGACCATCTGGGTGGTGAGGCAGGGCAGAGAGCAGCTCATCCCTGGGTGTGTCCAAGGCAGTAGGTTTCATCTATTAGAGATCTTCAGAGAGTTTCTTTTTTGGTTGTTCTTTTTGGTTTTGAAAATTATTATTGTCATTACAAAATATTTTCAGTATACCACAAAGCCTTAAGAGTGACATAGCAAATACTCTAGGTACTTTTCTACATAAAATAGAACATTGGATGAAAAGAATTACTATACAAAGTTAAGGCAGCTCTATCATACCTGTGACAGGGGAGGAAAGATGGTCTATAATAAATATTAAGGCAAAAATTTATTTTAATTTGCTAATTTTTACTCATATAAAGTTACTTAGAAAGTTCAACCTTTCAGAATATAAAATATCAACTCAATATCTTTATCTGCCAGCATTAATTGCTTAATAATACTGATATTTTATTAATAAATCCTAAGCTATTCAAAATAGCTCAATATTTACATTCAAGACAGATTCAATAATCACTGCTGTTAGAATCTAGAAAATACAGTAATATAATGTCATAGACAATGTTTGTGAATTTATCTTTTAGGAAAAATATCTAATACCCTGTCAGTGTGTGACTATATGCTATTTCTAGTGATACCTGTATGCACCTTTCTGTCTTTGAGAATCTGGTCATAGCAATGAATGCAGTTTTTACTCAATAATTCTCTTAATCTAGTTGGCATTTTTTATAACATAGAATTATAAATGTCCTTTAAAAATAATAAACTGATGTTTTAGTAAACCCAGCTGCTTTCAGGAATAAGCACATATATTCTCTCTTCAGCTTTCTCTAAATCATAAAATTTATTTTCTATTTTTGATACTTAAGATATCACAGCAATTTTCAGTTATTTGTCATCTTCTATCACAATCTTTTTTGAACCCCCCCCAACCTATGCTACAAGTGCCTGGCATGTTGTGGGTATTTAATAAATGTAGTTTTAACACAATGGACATTCTACCTTAGCCGTGGTTCTTTCACCTAGCAATACATCACGAGCACTTCTCCTCATCAGCACTTACAGTCCCACCTCTTGGAACAGTCTCTGTTCTCAATCTATACTTTTTCACTTGCCACTCATGTCTCTCACACCACCCTGCTCAATGCACTTGTGAAGTCATGCATGCTCATTGCCACACCCAGAGTATGCTCTTCAGTCCTTACCTCTGGCATCTCTGCAGCATGTGATGTGGTCGACTCTAGTTCACACAGTAGTTGTTTCAACTCAGATTTTCACTACTACTTCTTGCTTTTCTTTATATTATGGAATCTTCTTGGCCCTGTTTTTCACCCTTAGTCACCATTTTGTCTTTATGTGGTCTTATGAATTCACCCACCACCTATAAGCTAATGAGTACCAAATCTTTATTTTACTTTCTCCTCTGCATCTCCAGATGGATATCCTCCAGGTACCCTTTGCTAAGCAGGGCCAGACTCTTCATCTTCTCCTTATTCCCATTCCTTCTTCTGAGTTTAATATCTCAATGCAAGGAACCTCCTTTCAGGATGGACTCGATTTTAATATTTCCTTCTCCCATGCCACCACATATAGTTTATAACTCCATTAAATGCCCCTCCCTCCCTCCTTCCCTTTCTTCTTTCTTTTATACTAAGGATTGAACCCTACCTCCGAGGCACATCCTCCATCCTTTTTACCTTTTATTTTGAAACAAGGTCTCCCTAGGATGGCCTCAAATCTGTGATCTTCTTGTCTTAGCCTCCCAAGTACTAGGATTCAGGCCTGGGTCACTGAAGCCAGCTTAAATGCCTCTCTTTAAAAGCTCTAATATTTGCCTTTATCGTTGACTAATACCAATCTTGACTATCATCATTTTTTTCTCTTAGATTAGGGTAAATCTCTTTGCTTATGTCTTGTATTACTCTAGCTCATTCTTCACATTACAACCAAAGTGATTTTTCTAATGCAAGACAAATTAACATTAAAAAGATTAGAAAACTCTTCATATATTTTTATGTGAAGTTGAAAGGCCCACTTAGCATTTTTCTTTTAAATTGGCAGGAAAGTGAGAAGGATGGCTATTGCTGTTAACATTTGGCATGGACACTAGGCTCAATATCATTCTTTTTTTTTTTTTTTTTTTTTTTTTGCAGTACTGGGGATTGAACTCAGGGGCATTCTACCTCCGAGCTACACCCCCAGCCCTATTTTTTATTCTTTATTTTGAAACCGAGTCTCACTAAGTTGTGGAGTGCCTCACTAGGTAGCTGAGGCTGGCCGCAAACCCGGATCCTCTGGTCTCAGCCTCTCGAATGCTGGGATTACAAGCGTGCGCCACCACACCCGGCTCTCAATATCATTCTTATGGAATTTTCTTCACATGGCAGCCAGATGGTAACAAAAAGTCCACTACATTTTTAAATTATTATTTTTGTTTTTTAGCTTAGGTGATGTACTCAGAATATATCATTTGAAAAAATATTTTAAAGCAGACTTCATATTATGCAAGTACAGAAATTAAATACATTGTGGAAAACTATTCCACAAATACCTATAAAAATATTATGAAATTTGGTTTTATAAAATAGCTGTTCTTAGGTTATATTGGAGGCTATTATCGTAACATTGCACATACTGTCTTTGACTCATGGATTCTTACAGGTGGAAGGAACCTTAGAGTTCTGTTAAAGCTTCTTTTCAAACTCATTTTTCTATTTTTCAGAATCCTTGGCAGATCATCATCTTGCCTGTTTTGCTGTTTTTGTTTGTTTTCTTTTTTGAAATTTCTTCTTAAGTTGGAATCCGCTTTCTTGTAGTATCACCCATTAGTCCTAATTCTGTACTCTTGAATAGAACAAAAGATAAGTTGGACCATTCACCAAATTATAAAAGCTACGCATCTGGGGATCATTGTTAGTTATTTCCTTTTTCTCTACTCCTTTTATATGCCCCTCACAATTTTGTTCTATGAGTTCTAAATTTAAAGGCTACATTTGATCCACCCACTTTCCATTATTACTGCCACTAGATGGTAGTCCAAGCAACCATCATATTTAACCTAGGCTACTGTAAATAGCTTTCTTAACAATCTCTGTGGCTCAATCCTTATCTCTCTACAGTCCACTTTCTATACCAGTAATGTCCAATTTGGAATTCATACACTCTAGGTTAACACAAAATAATTCATTAGGATGCAAGAAGACATGCTAGAAGTTCTATTCATATTTGTTTTTAATGTAATTTGTTTTAATATATTTTATGGGTGCATTAATAATTATACATCATAATAAGGCTCAAAGTGATACAAACATACATGCACATAGCACTTGGAATGTTTTCCTCCACATCCCACCCTGCTCTCCTCTCTCCTCTCCCTGTACATGCCTTTATATATGGACACAGCATTACTTGAGCTGTTTCCTCCAAGAAGACTCCTTTTTCCCCTCTCCATCTCCCTTCCCCAGTCTCTTTACACTGTTCTACTGGTCTTTCTCCTCATTTATCTGAAGTTCCTTTTATCTTTGTTTCCTACTTTTTCTCTCTAGCTTCCATATATGAGAGAGAACATATGACCCTGGGTGATCTCACTTTTTAAAAAAATATTCTCCAGTTTCATTCATTTTTCTTCTTTAATAATTTTGTTCTTCTTTATGGCTGAGTAAAATTCCATTGTGTTGACAGATACTATAAGTTGGTTATTGTAGTTGTGTTGCTATATACATGGATATGCATTTGTCACTATAGTATTCTGGCTTTAATTATTTTGGAAAGAGAGAAATGGTATTGCTAGGTCATATTTATTTTTATATTGCCTTTTCAAATTCCCATTTTGTGTTTGTTTTATAATGTTCACAAATTAGTATAATAGTATGTAATTTATAAATAAATATATACATATATATGCATATGATAAGATACTAACTTTCTCCAGATATTCTCTGATTAGCATAGAGTGGGATTATTACTTTCAGAATCTTCACACTTCTTTTATATAAATGTATTTCTTTAGCATTATAGCTCTCACTTTTATTTTTGTTAAATTCATGGTGTGAAACATCCAACTTTTTAGATCTCTTTACACAGTCAGATATAAGTAACAGGTAAACAATTGATTTTTTGTAACTGAAATGCCTTCCACTTAGATTTTTCTTATAAAGTTTTATATACATGCATATATTGCATGTATATAAAGTTTTATATATTTTGAAGCAAACTCATATTTATAGAGTACAACACAATGACATTTCCTGAATTATTTTGAAAACTAATTGCCAACATGGGGCTCCTCACTCTGAATACTTAACTGTGTATTTCCTACAAATAAGGATATTCTCCTATATTAATCATAAAACAATCATCAAAATCAAGAAACTAACATAGTTGTTCCCATTTAATTCTGAGATTCCATTTAAGTTTTGCCAGTTCTGCAAGTGTTCCTTTATTGTAACCATTACAATTCAGAATTACATGTTTCATTTAATATCATGCTGCCTAGTCTCCTTCAAACTGGAAGAGCTCCTCAGTCCTTATTTGAACTACATTACCTTTGTAATTAAATTCAGGTTACACATCTTTGACTGGAACATCTCAGACACAATGCAGTGTTTTCTCAGTGCATCCTGTATGGTACCAAAACCTACATAATTTTGGTTTGTCCCATTACTGATGATAACTTTGTGTGTGTGTGTGTGTGTGTGTGTGTGTGTGTGTGTGTGTGTACTGGGAGGTAGAATCCCAGAGGCATTCTACCTCTGAGCTAACACCTTTTGATTTTGTGGGGTTTGGAGGGAGTACTGGAGATTGAACCCAGAGACATTCTACTTCTGAGCTACACCTCCAACTCCTTTTTAATTTTTCATTTTAAAACAGGATCTCACTAGGGCTGAAAGTCTTTTTATGTTGTTGAGGCTGGTCTCAAACCTGTGATCCTCTTGTCTCAGTCTCCCAATACTGGGATTATAGGTTTCTATTGGACTCCTCCCTGTGCAGTTTCTCTTTTTTCTATTAATATATGAGGAATATAAGGAGATACTTTGAGTCTATGTCAATATCCCACTCCCTATCAAATTTTTATTATTTATCTATTTTTATGTAAGTATGGACTTAGGATTTCCTATTTTGCTTAGTGGATATAATTTTTATCATCAGTATTTATTTTAACAGTCAGGTTGTCTCAAAGTTGACCACGGAGAAACCCCTTTAATCAGGTTCCTGTATCCTTTTGAACATAATCCCATCAATTCTTGAGCCTTTCTATATTTCATATCTACATTTAGTCTTTGTTTCAATAATATTTCAGGTCATTTAGATTACTTTAAATCTTGATTCTGCCACTTCTAACATGAACTATTCCTACCAGACGAAATTCATCTCTTTCATCGCCATATTTAAGTCATAGATAATATTATTCAGTGAGGTGAGGCTAAAGAAAAAGTCCTTTTATGCTGCTACAGAAATTAACTTTCAGATGAGAGGCCCTCAACCAAGTAATCAGCATTTGGTAGTAAATTTTGAACAATTGTCTGATTGGCTTTCAAGCTAGTTGCTGCTGCCAAGTGAAAGTCACTATCAAACTCAACACTCCAGTAAGCTCTTCTCTAGACTTCCACTCTCTCTTTCTGAAATAAAATGATTTGTTAGCTTCCTTAATGGGGAGAAGTGACAGATCCAGTGGTTTGTTCTTAAAAGAAAATGACCTAACTAATTAGAAAGGCTTGAATTGTCTAACCTTTCAAGGAACTGAATAGACATTCTGGTCAAGTACGTTTTCATGTTGGCCTTTTGGGATATGTGCACTGTGAGAAAAGTTTGTTTTTTTTTAAACTGGTGCATTGTCATTACACATCACTGTGAGGTTCAGAGTAATACAAGCATACATGCACACAGCACTTGGTGTGTTTCCCCTCTGGATTCCACCCCACTCACCTTCCCTTCCCATACATGTTAGTGAGATTGGGGATACCTTCATATATGGACACAGCATTACTTGAACTGTTTACTCCATCAAGATTCCTTTTTCCCTTTTCTACCTCCCTGCCCTAATCCACTTCCACTATTCTACTGGTTTCCTCAGCTATCACAAACCTCTTTTGTTTCCTATTTTCTCTCTAGTTTCTACATATGAGAGAAAACATACAACCCTTGACTTTCTGAGACTGGCTGATTTCACAGCCAGTATTAGCACAACATTCTCTAGTTACATGTATTTTTTTTTTTTTTTTTGCAAATGACATAATTTCATTCTTTATGGCTGAGTAAAATTTCATTGTGTGTATATCTACCACATTCCACATTTTCTTTATCCATTCATCTTTCGACAGACACCTAGGTATTGTGAATTATGCTGCTATTCACATGAATATGTACATATCACTATAGTATTCTGACTTTAATTCTCTTGGAAAGATACTCAGTGGCATAGTTTTATTTTTGGTTTTTGATGTCAAGATGTTTTTGGTTTTTGAATCCAGGAATATCATTGTATTTACCCTAACAATTTTCTGAAGCCTTCATATTTTTAGAATTTCTATGTTTCCTAAATTCTTTTTGAACTTACATAATAATTATACCAATCACTTTTAAAATGTCATGAACTAACAAGTACATTGGATCCAACTGAAAACTCTCACATTAATGTGACAATAATCACTTCTTGGAGAAAGCCCTTGGGAAAAAAATTCTATGAGAAAAAAAAAATTTCCAGAAATTAAAATTCACTTAATTTTAATTAAACATAGAAATGTTACCATATTCCATAAGGCTACAAGTGATTGTAATAAAGGGGGGGGGGAAGTAAACACTATGGGAAACTTACTTAAGGACTCATTTCCTGCTATTATTGAAAAATATAATCCTTAACACTAGCTAAAATATCTACTTTAAAATAGCCTTGCAATAATAAAGTATTCTCTTTCTCTGCTCAGAAATCTAACATATTATGTATGAAATATTGTTTGACAATCAGTCAGGTTGATTTTGTATAATTTTAGTCCTTAAGAGTTAGTTTGAAATGAATAATGATTGTGTATAATTTTAGTCCTCAGGAGTTAGTTTGAAATAAATAATCTCAAGAAATTACTTAGAAGCTAATGTGTGGTCTCTAAGTCAAAAACAGTAACAATACCCCAATTCTGTATATCTTTCTCTTTTTAGCTTTTTATCATATAATTAAAAGACTAAAATTTATTTTAATTAATTCTGTATAAGGACTTTAAAATGACTGAAATAAGTGGTAAAATCTTAGTTTCAAAATTACTCATTTAGATTCAAATATATTTTGAATGTTAAATAAGAAGCTAATTAAAATAAAACTTTGGAGTCAAGAAAAGTGCTGAATTGATCATATATTACTTGGAGTGAAGTTTATCTTTATAAAAGTATTGTTTAATTTAGGAATCATTATTTAATGTGAATATCTTTTATTATGTCCTGACAAAATTCTTCTCTTTTTTTTCAAGGTATCAGATACACACAGGTCTTCAACATTCTATCATCAGACCTACCCAACCCAACTGCTTACCTCTGGACAATGCAACCTTACCTCAGAAGCTGAAGGAGGTTGGATATTCAACACACATGGTTGGAAAATGGCACTTGGGTTTTTACAGAAAAGAATGTATGCCCACCAAGAGAGGATTTGATACCTTCTTTGGTTCCCTTTTGGGAAGTGGTGATTACTATACACACTACAAATGTGATAGTCCTGGGATGTGCGGCTATGACTTGTATGAAAACGACAACGCTGCCTGGGAGTATGACAATGGTATATACTCCACCCAGATGTACACGCAAAGAGTGCAGCAAATCTTAGCTTCCCATAACCCCATAAAGCCTATATTTTTATACATTGCCTACCAAGCTGTCCACTCACCACTGCAAGCACCCGGCAGGTATTTTGAACACTACCGATCCATTATCAACATAAATAGACGGAGGTATGCTGCCATGCTTTCTTGCTTAGACGAAGCAATCAACAACGTGACCCTGGCTCTAAAGGCATATGGTTTCTATAACAACAGCATTATCATTTACTCTTCAGATAATGGTGGCCAGCCCATGGCAGGAGGAAGTAACTGGCCTCTCAGAGGTAGCAAAGGAACATATTGGGAAGGGGGAATCCGAGCCGTTGGCTTCGTGCATAGCCCACTTCTGAAAAACAAGGGCACAGTATGTAAGGAACTTGTGCACATCACTGACTGGTACCCCACTCTGATCTCCCTGGCTGAAGGACAGATTGACGAGGACATTCAACTAGATGGTTATGACATCTGGGAAACCATAAGCGAAGGTCTCCGTTCACCCCGAGTGGACATTTTGCACAACATTGACCCCATTTACACTAAGGCAAAAAATGGCTCCTGGGCAGCGGGGTACGGGATCTGGAACACCGCCATTCAGTCGGCCATCAGGGTGCAGCACTGGAAACTGCTCACCGGAAATCCTGGCTACGGCGACTGGGTTCCGCCTCAGTCCTTCAGCAACCTGGGGCCAAATCGGTGGCACAATGAGCGGGTTACCTTGGCAACTGGCAAGAGCATCTGGCTTTTCAACATCACCGCTGACCCTTACGAGAGGGTGGACTTGTCTAGCAGGTATCCAGGAATCGTGAAGAAGCTCCTCCGGAGGCTCTCTCAGTTCAACAAGACCGCAGTGCCGGTCAGGTACCCGCCCAAGGACCCCCGGAGTAACCCGCGACTCAATGGAGGCGTCTGGGGACCGTGGTATAAAGAGGAACACAAGAAGAAGAAGAAGAAGGCCAGCAAAAGCAAAGCCGAGAAAAAGAAAAAGAAAAGTAAGACCAAGAAGAAAAAACAGCCCAAAGCACGCTCGTCTCCAAACTGCCTTTCAGATGTTACTCATGGATGACAAGTTTTCCTGGTTTGGTTAAACTTTTTTCTTACTCATTCAGCTGTTTGCTAGCTAAGCTAGCAATTTTGACTCAGAAATATCACCGCCATAAGTGCCAGGCTTGTTTTCATGTTGTGCCACTGCAGGAACTTCTGCCACCTGACTGTCCTGCTCAGTTCCAAAAGTCTACTTCTGAGAGTCACACTTGGAGAATGGAGGTGTTTATGTCTCTTCATCCTTTATAAAAGTTGGTCAGTCATGAGTTCAACTGCTGTGCTTCAATCACTTGACAAAAAAAAAAAACCTATGCTTTAAGTTATGAAAGGGGTCTATGGCCTGCCATCCACATGCATGCTCTTTTGATGGAAATTACAGGGTAGCATGATTAAAAATGACTTTCAATATAGATGCAGATTGTGACACCTCAAAGGCCTTGAAAAAAATTTTTTCTTCGTGAGTTTTTGTATCTCTATCACATGACACTTGGTTTTTTTAATTAATTCTATTTCATGTATCATTTCCTTTCCTGGGAAAGTAAGCTCTTTTTCTCCCATGTGAACAGCTTGCACCTCAATTTATCATGCATGAGGGAATAGCAAATAAGAATGTTTAAGCACACTGCCAAAAATGAATGTAACTATTTTCTAAACACTTTAACAGAATGACATTTTGATATAAAGTACATAATTTATTTTTACAGAAAATTATATTATTTTGTTTTCATAAAAAGTTATGCAAATGACTATTTTATTTTTTATTTTCTGCATACATCAGAAAATTTGATCTAGTTTCTTCAAGACTACCAAGCACTGTAATGACTTAAATTACTGTAAGACTGTGTAAATACACAGACCATCAGAGAAAATTATTCAAAAAAATTATAATCAACATTGTGCAACTATACTTTGAATGTAATAAGATGAATATATTCCTTACAAATTTACCTAGAAATTCAGTGTTTATGCAGAGTTGATACAATTTTATTGTTTTTACCCAAAACTATTTATATATTAATTATTAAAATGATTTATTTTTAGCACTATCAAATGTAATGTGGCTTTTCTCATCTAACATCTAGACTCTAGATAAAATTATATTATTCTTCTCAATAAGTTAAAAGTTTTACAAATAGCCAACTGAAGGTATGGTTTGTTAACTCAGTAAATATAAAGATTTTGCAAATATGTTTCCACCTAACTGATGTATTGAGGAAGATATTCATTCACTTATTAATAAAGAACATTTATAATGGCCTTACTCTTACATAAAGTAGACAAAGTAGAGAGAAACTGAGAAATGGAAAATATGGATCCTGCCTGGAGTAGTTAGAAACCTAGTTTGGAGCGCATACATGTAGACATCATGATGAAGCTTAAACGATTATTCGTAATGAAGTTTAGCATGGGCCATTAATGAGTGTAGATGGGTGTGGTATTCCTGAGGACCCTGAAGTTGTTTTTAAAGTCCTCTTTTCTAATGCAGAGGCCTCTTAAGTCACACTTGAAAAATCACAGATAGCAAAAACTGTGATTGATCTGTAGAGTTACAGTTGTGATAAGAAAATGTATGTGGTGGTATGGCAGCATACCATTAAAATATGTGTACTACAAAAGATTGCCCATTATAGTTTCTAGGAATCTATAAAAGAACTTGTAAACTTGTACTGAAATAACTCACAATTTAAATTTTTTCAATTTTAATATTTTTGTAGAATTTATAGGTTTGTTTCATTATAAAATATTAAGTAGTATTTCCTAAATTGTGTGTGTGTGTGTGTGTGTGTGTATGTGTATGTATGTATGTGTGTGTGTGTGTTAATGGCAATTGAACCCAGGGGCATTCTACCTTTTTGCAATATACCACCAGCTCGATTTTATTTTTTATTTTGAAACAGGGTCTCACTAAGTTACCAAGGCTAGTCTTGAGCCTGTGATCCTCCTGCCTCAGCCTCCCAAGTACTGGGATTACAGGTGTGTGCCACCATGCCCGGCTTTGAAGTTTAGTCTTTTTTTTTTTTTTTTTTTTTTTTTTTTTTTTTTTTTTTTTTTTTTTTTTTTTTCCAGCAAGGCTAATTTTACTTTTTGCAAAAAGGGATCCTGCCACCAGTAAGGTCAGGTGTGCAAGAACAACATGGAGTAAGCTTGCTGGCATTTTATTTTCCGCGAGAGGCTTCTGTGCTGCACTCCTATTGGTGGAAACACAACCTCACAATCTTTACCCATTGGCTGACCAGGACATCGGGAGGGGTTAGCACTCACAATTTCCTGGAACTGCTATCTTTACAAAAATATAAGCACACAATGGCACATGGAGCCCAAGCCAAAATATTCCTTTGATAGAAAAGATCCAATTATTTCTCACAATTCCCCCCTCTTTTATTATACATTATTACTCTTTTCTTCAGACTTTATTAACATACGGCAACTCTTGAAAGTATTGGACAAGAGGTTATTTTGATAATTTATGGAGTATTATTTGGTTAGAACTGCCCATTTTGGGGCTGCAGCCTTAACACAATTATACCTCATCCTACTAGGATCATTATTCCAACTACCATAAAATATTTGACCAGAGTCATTATTTCTCCTTGTTCTCCAAGCCATTGTACTACACTAGGAAAAAGATTACCTACCCTTGAGCCTTTTGCTAGCTCAGCTGCTAGTGTAGACAAACCTTGCAGGGTTTTAGTTATAGCACCTTCTGGTGCCATAATGGCATCTAACTGTTTAACTATTTTCTGTAGGGCATCTAGGGTGTGGTTGACAGTCCTCTGCTGATTGTAAAATAGGTTTTTCATCCAATCTACCCTTTTATTAGTAATGAACCACTAAAATAATATTGGTGCACACCAAGTAGCAACCTGGTTTGTAGCCTTAAATTTATTGGGACCATCCTTTGAGATCCTGATGGAGTCAACATATATGCATGGTCTAATGACTCACTAGAGGGTGACTTACTTGGGGCTTGAAACGCCAGGGTGAAAGGGATTGCCAATTGTTCTAGAGTGTAAGTTCCACTCCAACTGACCAGTAAAGACTCAAGTAATAGTCCTCCACAGTACCACCAGACATTCTCTTAGGCAGTCATTAAGGCAGACTGATTATCTAGCTCCTCAAAGGACCAGCGCTCACTGCAGCCAGAAACATTGCCCCAAAATACTGACTGTCCCTCCCACCTTGAGAGGCACGAGGTATAGTTGGTGTTTGGGACTGGAGGCTTTACAGTTTTCAGGAGCTCTAGTTTTAGACCCTGAGCCACTAGGGTCTAAACAGGAGAGATAGGATCTTATAAGACTCATTGCCCCATCCTAGATTGTCCTGAAAGAGGGCTATCATACATCTCATACCCGTTGGGTCTGAGGTTCATCTGAGTAGAAATGGGACCCATTGAGCTGCTGCCACATAAGTGGAAAAGTCACTTTCATTTGAGATGCTGGCAGAATGTTTGTTTTGTTTTGTCCCTTTCACCTGGGTATTTGTTTCCCCATAACCTGCCATAACTCCTATTATCCAGGGTAAATTCTTTATTTTTACCATTGTGGTCTGGGTTGGGGGGGTTATATTAACATCTGAGGTTGAATTTTAACTAGTCTAACAGCAAGTCTCTCCATGGGCTGATTTCCTGAAATATTTGCCTGGAGACCAGACCAGTATCTAATGGAAAGAGCTGACTTCCCTGGCCTGTGAGTTAGCAAGGGTGGATTATACCATAAGTTAGCACCGGTGTCAAAGGAAAACACTCCAGGCCTGGTTGTTTTTTTAGCTCTATACGGTGGAGCTGTCCACCCTCCACATGAGGTGGTTCCCCAGAACTTGCTCCAAAGAGCAAGGGGGTTTTCTCCTATAATTACATTAATAGTCAGCTGGGCTGAATAAGGACTACCCCATGCCTGGAAGCTTAATAGAACCAAAAACCAGAATAAATTTATAGAGTCTTTTTACAGTTAACTTGAGAGGGTCTGGGTGCTGAGCAATAGTCCATTCTCCTTTTAGAATAGGAGCTGGGGCCCCTTTAACCCATGTGTAATGAGTCCAACCTCTCTCCACAGCGCAAACAGCTGTTTTAGTTGTAAACAACACCTGATGGTCCTTCCCAGGCTGGCTTGAGCTTGTCCACCCTCCAGGTCTTTATCAGGATGTTATCATCAGGTTGATGAATGTACACTGGAAATTTAAGAGGTGGGGCTTGGGCTAACAATCCTTGTACCCTAAGAGAGGACAAGGAAGAGGAGAGACCCGAAACATAATTTCTGGAAAATTGATCTAGCTGGTCTGCGACCCCGTGGGGGTCCTCTATAAGAGGTTTGAGTTCCTTTCTTAGAGCTCTAACCTAGGAACTAGCTAATAGCCAAATAAGGTAGCTAAATCCAGCATGATGTGCCACCCAGTCCCAATCACGTGGAGATCAAGATGGAGCCCAAGGTGGCGCCACCCTGTTCCAGCCATATGGAGAACTTTAAACTAAACCCAGTAAAAAAGAAATCTGGGTGCTTACCATAATTACCAAAAATCTTTAACTCCTTAATTCTAATCCCCCCTCTTTTTTTTTTCTTTAACTTATGAGTACTCTTTTATATAGGCCAATATTGGTACCATATGAACAATGAACAGACAATACATTTAGAGGTATAGACATACATACAAATAGACAGTATCTTTTAGCTTAATTTACCAGACTTTGCATCCCCATAGATAGAGGACAGGAGTTATAATTTGCTAAGACATTGTAATTTTGCACACTTATCTCTCCAATATTGTATTATTAGGCCTAAGGGACTACCAAAAGGAATTTTGGCCTTAATCTTGCATTTTAGGTACCTGCATATATTCCCAGTAGAGACTCAACCTCTGCCTAGAAGTTTCTCGTGTCTACCACCCAGGTTATGGGCATGTGGTCCCATATAAGTATCAAACCCCATTTTCCGGGGAGTTCCTTGAACTCAGATGCTGCCTTTCCCTTTGGCCAGGCCCCTCGCAGGAAAGCCTTAGCCTTTAGGGTCCGCATTCATGAGGCGTCTCCAGACACCCCCATTATTTCCACACAGCCCTCTTCCCAGGTTTCCTTGATGTTCAAGGAAATACTCATTCACCTCGACCTCGAGTGACACTTTCTTCCCATTGGACTGCATGCAGACTTACCAGATCAGCTGCGGAGTAAGCCAGGGCACCTCTCCCACATTGCCGATGTGCTTTCCACCAAAGGGTCCATTGGTTGGCCAGGGAATGGCGGTATTTCCTGTCTTGGAGCAACCAGCAACTTGGAGGGAATGCATCTCCCCAGAAAGAAATATCCGTGACTCTCTGACAACAACCTGGGATCTCCATATGGGCCACCAATTTGTTAGAAGTAAAATTTTGTGGCATCGTCAAAAAAATAAAGACACACATCTGAAAGCAGCTTGGCAAGGAGAATTTTACTTTTTGCAAAAAGGGATCCTGCCACCAGTAAAGTCAGGTGTGCAAGAACCTGAAGTTTAGTCTTTTTTTTTATTGTAATAATTCGTGCTTTGTATTTATACATTTTTGTTAGGTACAAATTGATAAAAACAAATGTGCACACATTTCTCATCTGACCCTATCCCCAATTCCCACCCCGCTCCCTCGCCCTCCCTCCCTCTCAAGTTCAGTTCAGTGAGTGATCTTGATATAATTGTGTAAGTACATCATGTGCCTTAGTATGCTCTCCCCGCCCCCACCTCCCGTCCATTCCCTTCGGTTAAGTCTACTTCTTTGTTTATCGAGGGTCTGTACTTTTTCATTTGGGGACCCTCTTATGTCCCATCTACTCCCTAACATCCGCATATTAGGGAGAACATATGTTTCTTTACTCTTTGTGACTGGCTAATCTCACTTAACATAATGTTTTCCAGTTGCATCCATTTCCCTGCAAATAACATGATTTTGTTCTTCTTTATGGCTGAGTAAAATTCCATTGTGTATATATCCCATAGTTTTGTAA
>PVLC010005266.1:0-38248 GCA_004027655.1 Graphiurus murinus | reverse complement strand
TTCTGATAGTTTGGTTTCCATTTTTGGGGGGTATATACCCAGTAGTGGAATTGCTGGGTCATATGGTAGGTTCATTCCCATTCGTCTGAGGATCCTCCATGCTGTTTTCCACAGTGGTTGCACTCCCACCAACAATGTATTAGGGTTCCCACTTCTCCACATCCTCGCCAGCAGGTGTTGTTGTTCGTGTCTTAAAGGAATATTGTCAATGTTTTTCTTTCCTAGTGGCATATAAAATAATGTGGTTTACAACATGATATAAATTCTAAAAAATAGAGTTATAATTACACTCAAGTTCTAAGGAAAATAAGATGTTCTATTAAACAAAGTTAAAGGCACCACTTTAATGCATTCTGTCTTAGACTATTTAAAATCCTAGTTGACATTGTAACTCTCCAATAGGACAATTGTACACAATATTTTCTAATTTATTTCATCATAAAACTCTTCTTTGTAGTACATTACATTGGACTAAGATTCCGAGGAAAAGACTGAAAGTTTCTAGTGAAAATATAGAATCTCCTAGATGTTCCTGATGAGACAAAAGAAAAAGAAAAAAAAGGAGCACAGAGACAAATTGGGGTTATGAAATTAAGATCGGGGCCCAGTAGGTTTTGCCTATTATGATGATTTAAATTCTCTATAAATGACCATAACTTCCTCAATAAAAATAAATCATCCTACAGTTTTCTATCTGGAAATGGCTTTGGGGATGTTAATCGCTGTTTAAAGAGAGTATCTGCCACCTGCATATGGTTCTGGGTAGGCTATTATTTAAGAGAAGTCTGGATCTTTCCCTTAAGAAACTAAAATCTAATATAATAGTCATGTATAAATAATGAACAAAAATGTTTCCAAAATGCTGTCAGCAAATTACTAGGTATTTCAAGGTGGCTAGGAAGGAAAGTGCCTTAAACTTTTGACTTTTATGCCCTGATCACCAAATACCTAAGTTACTATTGGGCATTGATTCTCTGATGTCCTTCTCTGATGTCTGTGGCCATTTCCAGTATAAACTGTACCTCTTTTAGACCTCTGATCTCTCTCCTAGCATAACAAAGAAACCCCCACTAGCTTTGTCAGAAAACAATCTGTGGCTATATGTCTGGAATGAGAAAGAATATAAAAACATTGTTTCAAATAAAACAAACAACCAAACTCATTTTGTGGTGCCTTTCAACCATGAAAACATCTACCCCTGGTCTGTCAAACCTACCTAAAAGATTTGTTCCTTCTATGTTTACTTATTCTTTCTTCCTTATTCAAAAAATGGTTGAATATTGGAGTATTCTTAACCAGGCTTCCTTTAAAGGTCTTAAGTACACAGTGGAAATTGTGTCATTGATAGTTGAATAATTACACCGTTAATATATTTTACTATTTGATTTTTCAAAGTACAAGCATTTGAATGAATTTGAGATCAGGATTAACTTCGTAAGCATTTTATTCATAGCATTCTTAGGCACACAAATTGTGATTTTGTCCATGGCGTTTGTAATGTGTGATTGGCAGGAAAAAACTGACTTGCCAAAAACAGAAAAAAAAAAAAAAAAGCATAAGTCATAAACTAATAGCTACATTGTTTCTTCTTAGAGAAAATTATGCCATAAAATTTATTTATTCATTCCATGACTATTTACTAAATCTGGTAGGCAATGTTCTAGGTGCTTGGAATACCTCAGTGAACAAAATGGACAAAAATTCTTACACATGTGCAAGTTACCTTTTATCTGAGTAAGGCAGATGATCAATAATAAACATCACATGATCAATAATAAACATAAGTAATAAGTAGGTATATAGTAGAGAAAGTTTTGTGAAAGAGTGCATCAGGTAAAGGAAGGATTCACTCAGTACTAAATTCACCCATCTGTTGGTTCAGTATTTATTAAGTGCTACATGTAATGATATACACAGGTAGTAATCACAACCGGCATGGGGCAAGGGCCCTGCCTTACATCCTACTGGAAGATAAGGCCATGAATCAAATAACCAAGCACTCCTCTCTCCACTCACCTCCCACCACCGCTGTCCTTTCCTGCTTGATCTTTCTCTTTAGCACTTCCCACCATTTAATATATTTCCTATTTTACTTACATGTTGTCTGTATTGTCTGTCTCCTCCCACCGAAGTATAAGCTTCCTAAAAAGAGTGATAGATGTCTACTCCACGGACATGTGTATTGCCAGTATATAAAACAATGCCCTTCTCATAGCACTCAATATGTAGTATTTTGAATGAATAAAGAAAATCACATGCATCCATATGCTCAGCTACATTTGCTTAGGTTTTCTTTTTCCATTTCTTGTATATAGATTTCACTGTTGAAAATAAAACTAGTTCATCTTTAATATTATTCCCCAGAATAACAATGAGGTAAAAATGCAGAAATTTCTAGCATAATAAATACTAACCCTAATGATGCATAGTTATAGAAACAGAGTGTTACAGCAAAAGCCAAGCAAAAATTACACAAAATTGAGAGCAAATTCTACCTGTTTCATTTCATTCCCTAATAGGGTAGAACATGATTATTTCAACACTACTCTGAGTATTATAGAATAGACTGGCTTCAAAAAAAATTTCCAGAAAGGAAAAATGGGAGTTGAAATTATGATTCATTACTTCCTACCAAGTTGTGAAGGAGAAAATTATAATTAGCAAATAAACCTCTGTATCTCCATAGAATTATGAAGCCAATAGACTATGTCTCACATCCCTGGTATTTTATTACAAAGCTTTCCAATTTGTCAAACCTGGAATCTTGCTGTTTTGAAAGATATATTTTTCTTAAACATTTCATTGTTTGTCGCATTGTTGCTGGGATCCTAGGCCAAAGGCCTGATTCTGACTATCTAACAAATCAGGTCTGGCCATGCACTCCAAAAACCAAACAGAAATATAATGATAAAAAGCACAAACGAGACAGGGGAGTCTTGAAGACGCGGCGTTTGGCTTTGGGGACCGTGGCAGAGCTGTTGAGGTTCAACTGCTGGGCGGAAGGCTTTTTGTGAGGGGGCTGGCCAAGAACGAGTCCTGCGAGATCCCAGATGGTATCCATGACTTTCAAGTGGAGCCGCAGCGACCGATTCTATAGCACCCGGTGCTGCGGCTGTTGCCATGTCCGCGCTGGGGCGCTGGTCCTGGGGATCTGGTACATGGTGGTCAAGGTAATGATGTCAATTTTGCTGATTGTGCAGGTGACTCATCCAAACTCAGTGTCCACTGTCATCAACATTCAGTATGAAGTCATTGGTAATTACTATTCGTCTGAGAGAATGGCTGATAATGCCTGTGTACTTTTTGCCATTTCCCTTCTTATGTTTATAATCAGTTCAATGCTGGTATATGGAACAATTTCTTGTCAAGGGGTTGGCTGATTCCATTCTTCTGTTACCGGGTTTTTGACTTTGTTCTCAGTTGCCTGGTTGCTCTCAGTTCTCTCACTTATTTGCCAAGAATCAAAGAATATCTGGATCAATTACCTGATTTTCCCTACAAAGATGACCCCCTGGCATTGGACTCTAGCTGCCTGCTATTCATTGTTCTTGTGTTCTCTGTGGTGTTCATCATTTTTAAAGCTTATCTGATCAACTGTGTGTGGAACTGCTTTAAGTACATCAATAACAGAAATGTGCCAGAGATTGCTGTGTACCCTGCCTTTGAAGCACCTCCACAGTATGTTTTACCCACCTATGAAATGGCCTTGAAGATGCCTGAAAAGAACTGCCATCTCCTTACTTACCTGCCTGAAGATGCTCTGCCTTTGTCAATAAACCCTATGCCAGCTTCCTGTCTTGTTTATTTTACAGAATGCTGCAATACAGGGCTCTTCAAACTTGTTTTTGATGTAAAATAGATTATCTTTTGTCTAAGTATTTATTTTCAAACACTAAAGAACTTTTTGGACATTGATTAAAAGTCTTTTTTTTTGTTGTTGTTGTTGTTATTAAGTCTAGTACACTTTAATACTTTTTGAAGACAATCTAGGTTAAGCAAGAGCAAAGTGCCATTATATGCCTTTAACTGGGGGGTGGGAAGGGGAAAAGGTGTATTCTTCACGTATTTTCTTTTTTAACTTTGCACTTTCTTTATATAATGGTTTGTGTTTGGTTATTTGCTGCCTGGGTAATTTCAGAAAGAATGACTTCAGTATTCAGGATAAGTGAGTTGGATAGAAGATGTGACGTTTTTAGCTATGAGAACAGGAGAAGTGTGTAACACATTTGACTTGACTGGAAGATGATGGTTGCCTGTTTCTAATTTGTAATGTTCCATCTTTGTGGTAAGACACTTTAATAAATCTCTTAAATATTAAAAAAAAAGCACAAAGGAACTTTAACCAATATAGTTATACCAGGAAGACAAGAAGACCCACATCCTTAGCCCTGTCTTTCATCAAAACCTGAGTTTGATATAAAGAAGAAGGAGGGCAAGGGCTGGAGGTTTGCATAGGTGGAAGCTTTTCACAGCTGACAAAGTAGGTGATCTTAATCAGGTGTGGTCTCCATCAGAATCTCAGGATTGGTCAGGCAAGGCCTTGTCCAAGATAAATGTTGCTGTTGCCTGTGAGGGAACTTAACTCATCACAAGATATCTATCAATCAGACCTTGTTCGTGGAAACCATGATGACTCAGAGAAAACGAGACAGATGCAAAACTGAGGCAGAGATGCTGAGTTTTTAATCCTACTTTCAGCCACCCATCAGGCATTTGCAGGCAAAAGCAAAGAGTCTAAGTCCTTGTTACAGTATCTGTGCTGTTGTAGTTTCAGTTTAAAATGTCCGCCAAAGCCCTTGTGTTGAAAGCATGTCTCCAGTGCAGCAAGGTTTGAAGATGGGACATGGCTGGAGGAGGAAAGTCACTGGGGCATGTCCTGGGGACTGTGAGCTCTGTGCTGCAGGCTGCCATGATGTGAGGACAGCACCTCTGCCGCGCCTTGCCATTTCAGTTTCTGTCTTGGTGCCATCTCCCCATAGATCAGACCTGTAGAACTGTGAGTCAAAATAAACCTTTCCTCCTCTCAGTTGTGCTTGTCAGGTATTCTATTCACAGTAATGGAAAAGCTGACTAAAAAATATATGAAGTTGACTCATTGGTTGGCTATGCTGTATTACATAAAGCATGACACATACTTTGGAATTAGGTAGATTTGAACATACTTAGCTAACTTTTTATTTCATTTATCTTACTTGAGATTTACTTACTCTCAAATTTGCTACAATACTACAATATTATAACACAACATTTGTCAGTTGGTTTATATAATTGTAGATGAAATCAATCTATCAATTGAAAAGGAACAAGAACTTAGTATAGGCTCATTAGAAATGTCTACCTATTTACTCTGCAGAAATTCTTTAGTAATAATTGTAAGTAGGGAGAATCCCATTTCATGAAGCAAGCAAAAGTAAAACTTATCTTTCAGAGAAAATTCCAAAAAATAATTTTCAATGTGACTCCAGAAACAGCACTTTAACAATGAAAGTTCTTTCAGCCTTGAGAATTATAAATGAGGAATACCTCCAACTGGCTTTTACAGTCTTAAGCAACTTTAAGATTTTTCTTATAGCCAAGTTTAGGGACATAAGGAAAGACTCCCCTCTACCCTCTGAAGATTTGCTGGGATGAAGCGGCAATAAATTAAATAGAAGAAAAGATAGACAAATGTGTTAGGTGCAGGGAGGCAATCACAAAGTTCAATTGCCCTCCTACATGACAGGATTCAGAAGCTTATATCCCCCTTTTTATTGGAGCAGGGTTGGGGGAGAATTGAGAATGTGGACACAATGGACTGTAAATGACTGGACTGAATGGATCATAATGGAAGATAATAGCATGTGACAAAAGACTGTCCACGTCTATTAATAGACCTCAGTTTTTATTCTTGCAATAAGAGTTTAGTTAATGAAAATTCAGAGAAGGGACCAGAGGTGACTGTTTTCTTCATTGGTGGGTCCAGACTTTAGCAAACAAGGAAGTATCAGAGTAAAGCATCTGCTGCTCTCAAAAATAAATAAATAAATAAAAGGAAAAAGGAAAAAGGAAAAAAGCCAACAGATTTATATGATCTGAAGAGAAACCAGAGTATGCTCTGTAAATTCCTTTAATATAAAACAATCACCATATCTGGGCACCATATTTGGGAATTAGGGTCCCTGAATTTATTCCCAAGGTTAAAAAATAATAATAGTAAAATAAAACCTTGATTTCATTTAATATCTGAACCTATTTTTTAAGTTTCACTACCACCAGACTTCCAGAGACTCTCAGCATTTTGAATCTAATGCAGATCCCACTAATAATTCTCTATGTTTAGCATTTCCTGATTCAAATAATTCCCTTTGGCACCAATGAGATGGAGAATGACAAGCCTAAGAAGTCCTACATTAATTTTTCCTGTACATTCAGATATAATAGAAACAAAACAGTAGTGTTTTTATTAAACTTTTTTCTCCAGCCTTTGCTCAAAGCAACAGTTAATTCAATATTTCAGAGATTAAGGTCACAGCTGCCAGGATATGCTGTGCTCTCCCAGAGGGGATGGGTGAAATGGTTTTCCCTCATTTTTATTTTGGCCCATGCTATGCACTTCTCAGCATCCAGCTTTGCTTCAGTGGTTTCTGCCCTCTCAAATGCAACCATGGCTACACACTTAACTTTCTTGGCACCTTTGTCCATCTCCTAGTCCCACACCATTCCCTGCCACAGAACTAGGCACATAGATACTTCTGTCTAACAAAGCCATATATATTTGAATCTCTCTAATCCTGGGCTTACCCAGCATAAAAGAATGATGTGTAGGGTTGTTCCATTCCCTAAGCCCCACCTCTAAACCTTTGGAGAACAGATTCAAGTCAGGCATGGTGGCACACGCTTGTAATCCCAATACTTGGGAGGCTGAGACATGAGGATTGCAGGTTTAAAGCCAGTCTCAGATACTTAGTGAGGCTCTCTGCATCTTGGTGAAACCCTGTTTCAAAATAAAGAATAAAAAATAGGGCTGGGGGTGTAGTTCGGAGGTAGAATGCCCCTGGGTTCAATTCCTAGTACAGGTTAAAAAAAAAAAAAAAAAAAAAAAAAAAACAGATACCAAGAGAGGCAAGTCAGGAAGAGGGGAAAGTAAAGTATTTCCCAAGGAGTGAGACACACTGCCCTTAAAGTCCCAGTCAGTTTAACAGCTGTAACACCCAAAGCTTGCTTCAGTTTAGGAACTAATCAATGCTTTCTCCTCCTGCACAGAAAGGAGTACAGTGAATAATGTAATTTCTGCTAGTTGGGGTCTACTTAATCTCATCTTTAGGAATTCTGACTCTTTCTCATTTAGTACAATAATAACATAGAACAAAATATTTCTAAGATTCTTTGCCCACTGAAAGCCCAGATTTAAGGATTTCCTGGACCCTTGCTTCCATTTTCTGGAAGAAAGTGCAAAAACCAAATATATTTTTGGGGAATAACTGTTCCAACCCTCCTTCCCAGTCAATCCTTTCAGTGTGTCTGTTAGTGGTACTTGCAGACTTTCCTAAAACCCTGTTACCCAGTTTATGGGCCTCTCCTTTGTCTCTTCCAGAAAACCATATTTCAAAGGGATAAGCTTTTACTATCTATATTAATTCATTGTTGTCTTGAAGCAATGGAGTTGCTAGAGCACAGATCAGAGGCACTACTTACAGCCAAACTACCCCAGATTCCCATGAGAGTCCTGAGAGCACCTGTGTAGGACTTCAAACACAAGCATTGTGCCATAGCAGCAGAACCCTGACGTTATAGATCTAGGATTTTATTTGGGAACAGGACAGCTACACTCTCCTCTTCCCTTCTAGAGATAAAAAGAGAAATCTTTGCTCCTAGGCTTTTGTAATCTTAGGAAAGGAAATGAATTCTCTCAGAAAGGTAAAGAGTAGGAAGTTTGTACTCTACAATTCAACCATTTGGCTTTGAGGAAAATAAATTTTATTACCCCTTGAATGAGAGTAGATGGTTCTAGGTCTATCTAATGCCCTTGTATTTCCAAGATTTCCTTTAACCCAAGTGCCAGTGACACATGCCCAGAAAGCCCTAACTCCACAGAAACAGGAAAATACTTAGTTCCTTATACTGATCAGTGGTTGTCTATGATGAGAGTAGGAGCAGAAATTAATGACCACAAACACATATGAAGAAGCCTTTTGGGATGAAGGAAATATTTTATAACTGAACCATAGGAATGACTACACAACTGCATAGTATGCTAAAAAAATCACTGAACTGAATACTTACAAAGGGCAAAGTGTAAGGTATCTCAATTAGTCCTCAACAAAGCTATTCAATGTTTATAATAAATATAAATATACAATAAACTTACAAATCAATAAAGAGAAAATAATTTTAAAAGCCCCTCACAAAAGATGATAGATAAATTGGCAATAAATATATGAGAATGTGTTCACAATATCTCAACACTGTAAAGCTCTCCAAATATCCAATAGGAGAATGAACAAATCAATTGTGGTATACTCATACAATGAAATGTTATTACACTGAGGGGAATGTGATGGTTGTTTATTCAAAAGGGCAAGTGGGGCTTCTGGGTTCTGTTAGTATTTTATCTGTGTAACACTATGAGAGTATGTCACTTTTTTAAGAAATCATTGAGCTAAACAACTATTGTGCATTTTTCTGTATGTGGGTTACAGTTCTTACTGACCCCATTGCTACCAAAGTGCACTGTGTGTGTAGTAAGCATATCTATTCTGTGCCCATCTTACAACACAGCAATTTCACTTCTAGATATTCACCCAAATCCAGGGAGAAAACTAATATGAACCTAGCAGAATGTCTTACACATTGTAATATCCAATTAACATGAAACATAGAACAAAAACAAAAAAACTAATTTGCTCAGTTAATATTTTAATCTTTTTTTGTGTGTGTGGTATTGGGGATTCAACCCAGGGGCATTCTACTTCCAAGCTACACTCCCAGCCCTATTTTTTATTCTTTATTTTGAAACAGCATCTCACTAAGCTGTGGAGGGCCTAAGTAGCTGAACTGAGAACCCAGATCCTCTGGTCTCAGCCTCCCTAGTACCAGGATTACAAGCATGCACCACTACGCCCAGCTTTTTAATCATTTTTTTAACCATGGTAACCAGCACACAGAACTAAATGGGACCTAAACATCTGAACCAGATTACACATTATAGATGACAGTGGGTTTGTTTCAACTGGTTAAAACTGAATACAATTGACTTATAATTTGTAATAGTTCAAACCAATTGATTTACAATTAAGTCATGAAAGTAAGGTAGTATGAATAATTCTATTAACAAGTGCCATAAAATCCATCTGTGCATTTAATTCACAATTGAGTCACACCCAGTAATTACCATCAGAACTCAATTGTGTCCTTGCATCCTCTTGTTTGCTTTCTCCTGCTTCCAGCCTCCGTGATGTTGGAGCAGAGGCCTTGCTCTCTCCTCTCGCTGCTTCCCACCACCATGCCCTGAGCACTAAAGACCCAGCCTGATGTGGACTCGACCCTTGAAATCCCCAGAACTATGAGAAAACAAATCTATTTCCTCTAAGTTGTGTGGTCAGTTGTTTTGGGTCATAGCCTTGTGAATGCTGACTAAAACAGAATGTGTTCATATTTTAATTATAATTACACTTGTATAAATTATGATTTCTACAACTAATTACAGCTGTTATTGGCTATTAAATAAGAAATGTGTTTACAACTCAAAAATTTGCATTACATTTATAGCAGAAAAAAAGGCATATACCAACATGATATTAATTAATTTTAAATGAATTCATGTTATTGCCCTGTACAATAAAATAGTTAAAAGGCTTTGTTTTGTGGGTTACAAATTGTTAACATTTACAAATGTTATTTTCTGTTTGCCTGAGTTACTTCTATTTTGATATAATTATTTTAATAAATACAATTGATGTATAATTTAATTTAAATACTTGTGAATAAAAAACAAATAATGATTTTCAAATAAACAACATTAATCCTTTAAAGCAAGAAATAGTTTATTTCTTCTTTTCCCTCTAAATACTTTTGGGCCATTTTATTCTACCATGAATTATTCTTTCTTTATAATCCATAAATAGATCTTATTTTTATCAATGTGAAAACTGTTCTAATTACCCAGTAACTTGTTATTAATGCTAATTTACCCTTTAATTCATTTGCCCTTTATAATCTTTCTCTTTTGACATTTATCCCTTTATAAGCAGCTGGTTATTGAGCCAAGGCATTTCATTAGCTGATTCGAATGTTGTACATACTCATGAAATACTGCCAAGTAAATCCTTGAAAATTTTCACTATACTTGCTTCTCTTTCTCTTACACTAAAAAGTATTTCAATACTACTTTCATCCAAAATATACAATTCTGAAATCTGACTCCTAGAGACTATCTCATTTTCATGGAGTGAGGATTTGAACACATAAACTTCAACTGTTGCTCAAGGGTATGACATCACTTTACTTTAAAATGTATAATAAATAATGTTACTACTATTATTTAATAATTCTTTTGAGAGCCTTTAAGTATCCTTCAATGTATAAGTCTACCATGTTTCTTATAAATAATAAGCAAGAGAATCAAATTTACTATGCCAACATCATTCACCAAGTTCTCATCTCATATTCTTGCATGAAATGAAATCCTCCAGTAGAGCTGGGCACAGTGGTAAACTCCTGTAATGCCAGTACTTGGGAGGTTGACACAGGAGGATTGCAGATTTGAGGCCAGCCTCAGCAACACAGTAAGACCCTGTTTCAAAATAGCAAATAAAATGGGACTGGGTGTGTAGCTCAGAGGTAGAATCCCCTGAGTTCAATCCTCAGCACTAGAAGAAAGGGAAGGAAGGCAGGCAGGCAGTCAGGCAGGAAGGACGGAACGAAGGAAGGAAGGAAGGAAATCCTCTAGTAGTCAGATATTAAACCAGTATCTCTGTGAACTTCATATAATTGTGTGTGAAAAAGGAAAGAACACCAATTACATAAAAACATAACTATATTTCATTTATTAACTCCCTTTCCCTAGGTCAGAAAAGCATTGTTGATACTAGCAGAGAAAGGAAAATAGATAGCTAGAGGCTTTATGTTGCTGTGTGTATCCTCTACAAAGAAAAAAAAAAAAACACGAAACATTTATTGGTTAGGCCAAATTTTTTTAAGATGAGGGAAACACGAATTTTATAGGAGAGCTGCATGCGCTCGGAGCAGCCCTTTGTATAGGGGCTTAGTGTTCCATTACAAGATGGAGAAAACTAAATTGAAGCCAGTCAACAAAAAGCAAAATTGATTTTTCACAAGTCATAATGTTTAAAAATAGATATCACTAATCTCCTCACATGCCTCACCTGAATTTCATCTCATCCTTTGGCTCTAGGTAGTTAACAGAGAAACAATCAACCAAATATCTAAAATCAATGAAGTGAGGAATTCAGCCTCTCTTCTTCTACTCTCTTAATATCTCATACTTATTCTTCATCCTGGAGAGACTCATAGCCAAAGCCAAAGACATATGCCTTGTTTATAAAATTTTAAAGTGACATATGCCTAGTTACAAATAATGATAGAAGTACATTCATGCTCCACATAATGGCAGGCATACATTCCGGGAAATATGTGGCTAAGCAATTTTATCATCATGAGAAATTTATAGAGTACACTTACACAAACTAAAATGGTTACAATGTCAAGCCGGGTACGGTGGCACATATCTATAATCCCAGCTACTCAGGAAGCTATGGCAGGAGGATCTCAGATTCACAGCCAGCTTGGACAACTTAGAGAGACCCTGTGCCAAAATAAAAAAGAGCTAGAGATGTAGCTCAGTGGTAGAGTACCCCTGATTTCAATTACTAGTGCCACTAAATAAATGCATAAATATGTAAATAAATAAATGAAAATGGCTACAATATCACCAGGCATATAATCTGACCACCATTGTATATGTAGTCTATGTTTGATTAAAACTTCACTATGTAGCTATATATTATTATTATTTATCAAGGTTAATAATAAAGTACAGTTACTAAAAGGCATATTTAAATACATATCATTGGTTAACATATTATAAAAACATTATCTTAAAGTCATTAGAGCTCATGAATAGATTAAAGTGCTTTTAAAACAGCCATAGGTAACTCTCTAAAGTAAACCTGAAACTAGTTAATTGAAATTGCTGGAGGACAAATTCTATCTAATTATAAGCAGGAACTTTCTAGTAATTGGTGCTACTTTTGGTAGAATGTGGCAGCCTTTATCGACATTATATTTCCTGTGATTGAAAGAAATCTAGTAGAAGTGGAATCACTGTATGTGCAGAACATATCCAGACTTTGTGTGTTAATAGGCTATAAAGTCATGTCAACTCATGTTGCTGTAATGTTGTATTAGCCTCCCATTGCTTTGACAAAATACCTGAGATACATAACTTAAAAGAAGGAAAAAGCATTTCAGCTCATGGTTCCAGAGGTTGTAGTCCATGGTTGCTTGACCCTGTCTCTTTGGGCCTTTAGTGAAGCAGAGTATCATTGTGGGGAGTGGCTGAGAAGCAAAGAGTGAGACAGGAATGTCCAGGGTCCTTATATACCCTCCAAGGACACACCCTCAATAATCCAATGTCCTTCATTAAAGCCCTACCTCCTAAATTACCACCACCTCCCTATAGCACTATCAGCTAGGGACCAAACTTTTAACACATGAGTTTTGGGAGACTTTTAAGATCCAAACCACAACAAATGACTTACTAAAGCAAACAAGCTGTTTCCCAGTTCAATGCCCCTTCCCAGAAAAGATTCTAATTATAGTATTATGTGAATACACATACATGTACATGATCTGCTTATTTTCCCACAACATAAATCATAATTAGAAGAAAAAAAAAACACAGTAGATTTGTGGCATACTCAGAAGCTTGTGAGAATAAAGTCCCACACAAGCCTTCTAAATATAATTAAAAATTTCTCCCTTGTGACTTGATTTTAGTAGATGACATATGCCTGTCCTAAATTCTGTTTTCCAACCCAGTTGTCAAGAGAGTTAGGGTACCTCTAATTATGACTTATTTCATTTTCATGTGCTTTTACTAATTACAATGTGTTAGCATAAGAAGATAACCCGGTTGCCAGGGCAACCTAAATGTATGATTTTGTTTCCTTTAATCTTAAATCTACCTGGTCAAATTCCCTCAGTGTTCTTGGCAGACACTTCTGTGTCTTTAGAATGTAAGCATACTGCAGTTTCCCTCTTCATAATTTGCCTGTTGTTGTTGTTTTTTAAATAAGGCTTCACTGATCTATTTTTTTTTTTTTTGCTGGCATTTTACTTTTATTAACCAATTCAAATACATATCTCTACCTTGAATGCAAGGTATTTTTCACATCTTTTACATGTCTATTTTTAAAATTTGTTCAGTTTCTCAAATAATTTAGGTGGATCAATATATTGCATTTTTATATAAACATCAGAATCTACCTGAGCTTTCAAACCACTTTTTAACTTGAGCCTTTTTAGTTTCATAATGGAATTCTGTCTATTTAACATACTTACTGTTGTGGTTTGAATATAGAGTGTCCCCTGGAAAAGCTCATGTGTTGTCAATGAAAAAACACTCAAAGGTGAAGCAATTGAACCATGAGGCTTCTAATCTCACTAGTGGATAAGTCCTCTGATGAATTAACAGTTTAAATGGATTATTAGGTGGTAATGTAGGCAGGCAGGGTATTCTGAAGTTAAGTTGCTGGGCTAGGGCCTTGGAGACCATACCTATCCCGTGTCCCCTTCCCTCTCTCACCTCCACTTCCCACTGCACCTTGCCCCGTGCTCCACAGGTGTAACCCAACCTAACATGAATGAAGCCTCTGAAACCTACAGAATGGTAAGCCCCCAAATGAAGCTTTCTTTCTCTAAGTTTGGTTGTCAGGTGTTTAGATCACAGTGGTAAGAATGCTGACTGAAAGACTTATCTTTTTTAAATTTCATGTAATCATTTTTATTTTCATTTGAGGTGCTAAACTTTATGTGCTGGGCCTATGGAAATCCTTTATAGACTAACTTCTTTGGCCTTTTACATGCTGCCTTGCATATTCTGTATGCATCATTGATTTTGATAATGTAAGAATGTTTATCATGCTGCTCTGATCTTAAGGCATGGCCAGCAATTGCATAAAGAGCTTTGGTTAATTTTAGGAATAATAGCTATGATGTTGGTGTTAGATCACACATTTGACTATCCCAAATGACACAGGAGGCAGAAGAGTTATATCAGAGGACCCAAGGAATGTCTGCTTAAATCATTAAAACATGTTGAACATGGAAAGAAGGAAGTATGCTAGCAAATAATGTGCAATATTTTAGGGTTTTCAAAAGAGTAGAAATGTTTAAAAGATAAAAATAGTTTACAAAAGTATATTTTAAAACATCTATTTAGCCGGGCGTGGTGGCACACGCTTGTAATCCCAGCATTCATGAGGCTGAGACCGGAGGATCCGGGTTCGCAGCCAACCTCAGCTACCTAGTGAGGCACTCTGCAACTTAGTGAGACTCGGTTTCAAAATAAAGAATAAAAAAAATAGGTCTGGGGGTATAGCTCGGAGGTAGAATGTCCTTGAGTTCAATCCCCAGTACCGCAAAAAAAAAAAAAAAAAAAAAAAAAAAAAAAAAAAAAAAAAAAAAAAAATATATATATATATATATATATATATATATATATATATATATATATATTTAATATATTGGAACTACTCCTATGCAGCTACGCAGCTACTAGAGTTGTCTGAAAAAGAATAAGAAATTAGTTAGCAATAGTGCCATAAAGAATTCTGCTTTCTCCTTTTATATATTCAAACCTAAAAAATGCAACATGGGGGATTTTAATTGGAATTTGTTCTTTACTATGAATGAAAGAATTTTTAAATAGATGTGTTGTGAAAGAAGTCAGAGAATCTGTTCTTTCTTATGAAGTAATCAGTTAATTACTTTAAAAATAAAATAAAATTAGTGAATGAGGAAACCAAGATCACAGATGACAACCTAACATTATATGGCTATACTTCATATTACATAATAAGGATATATAAACCCTTGTGTTTTTATCATCATCTAATTGTTAAAAATCTAAGCTTCCATCAAACCAATTATCTGGCCAAATATGCAGTGGGAAAATAAAAGGTCAGAGCAGTTTAGAAAGGTTTACATCTATGTTTCTTCTGAATAAGAGAAGTAATAAGAATTTTCAAAATGAAGTTCTAGGAATGTATCCTTTTTCCTTCTTTTTTTTTATTGGGTGCATTGTAATTTTACATCATATTGGGGTACAGAGTATTAGAACAATACATACACACAACTTTTGTTGCCCTCCCCACCAGGTCTCCTCCCTCCTTCACCCTCTTAAAGATATATGAAATAAAACTTTTAAAAAATGTTTCTCTTTTTCAGAGTGTTCTGTGAGCTTTCAAGATTTATGAAAAGTATTGTACTTCATATGGAAACTTCACATGGAAACTTTAGAGACATAACAATTATTGCCAATGCAGCTAGCAGCCATTCATATGATCTTCTCTCCCCAGAGAGCTTATTAAGGTGTTGCATCAGCCTAGAGTCATTCATAAATCTTAGCTGTGTTTTCAAAAGCTATTGTTCCACCTAATTTTACCAACTATAAGTTTGCTAAATTCATGCATAGGTACACTGAGAATTCTATCAGAATCTGTCTTTACTTCCTCATAACTACTCTTTGATTTTTAATTATTGAGAAATTTGTCAATGAATAAGACTGTCATCATTTTAAATTAGAGTTTCTTAAGCTTTTGTTTTCTAAGGAAATACACTGGTTTTGAAAGGTGCTAGACTTGACAGGGATGTTAGCAGTTCACCAATATGTCAATCTTGAAGGATAAAAGCCTAAAATTAACTATCAGTATGAAATCAGTAAGAATTCATAAATGAATGAACATTAAATAAAAACAAACCTTACTAAACTTTGGCAATGATGAGAAGGCAAGGTCTTGAATTTATTTTTCACTTAATTGTACTTAGGATTCAGTATTTTGTGTGGAAAGAACTTGTAATTTTCTTATACTAACATGGGAAGATAATATTTTACATACTAACCTCAAATTTATATATGTATTATACTAATATGATTAAAGAATAAAGACAATAGAAATGAGAATAGAAAATGAATTTTCCCCTAAGTTGAATGTAGTTTAGGATAAGAAAATCTCAGAAGTATAAAATTGAATTTATAAAGGAAATTAGATGTCCTCAGGTTGAATGTCTCTATTTACTATTCTTTCAGGATAATTCCACAAACCAGAATGGCTTTCTTACCCATACTTAACTGTATCTCCATTGCCTTTACTTCTGATGTTTTCTATATTTTGATGTTACCCTGCATTATCTTTATTCTTTCAGGATAATTCCGCAAACCAGAATGGTTTTCTTACCCATACTTAACTGTATCTCCATTGCCTTTACTTCTAATATTTTCTATATTTTGATGTTACCTTTGACCAACAGTTTTCCATATTTTAAAACTTGTTTTAAAATTGCAAACATTCATTTTAATAAAGCTCAGAAAATTCAATGATGATAGTTAAAGCTAACGTTTATGCAAAGAACAATTTTATCTTCATGATGTTATGTCCCTATAGCATGGCACTGTAGAATACCAGTGGGACACTTTCCTATTGTCCCAGACTGAATGTCCAGAATCCACAGTGTAATGTGTCAGGTAATGCAAGATAATTTCCTTATTTTCCCAGAAGTAGTACCTAGAATCCACAATCTAATGATAAGTAACGTAAAATTCTAAAACAAAGCAAAACAAAAGTACCAGAAACGGACTTGTATTGGTCAGGGTTCACTAGAGTGACAGAACTCACAGAACATTTATATGGAGAAGGGGGCTTTATCAAATCAGTTTACACTCCAAAGCAGTGTAGTCCCAAGTTTCCCACTGCACATGGAGAGCTAGAGGAACCAGCAGCTGGTAGAGTGAGCGAGAGTCCAAGAGCTAGAGTCTCCAAATTAGAGTGACCACAAATTCAGTCCCAATCCCAAATGGGAAGGCCAGGAACTCTCCAGAAAAAAATGATGGTGAAGATCCAGTTTGAAGAGCTGAAAGCCAATATCTCAGATGAGAGCAGACGTGCTTTCTTCAGGAAGAACCATACATGCCTTCACATGGCTTTCTCCTTCTTTTATCCAGGTCCTGTGCCTATCAGAACCATACTGCTTGCATTCAAGGAAGGATTTCCTCTTCAATGAAGAAAGACTAGAAGTCATCTCTGAAGGTTTATGGAGCAGCTTCTCAGACTCCTTCCACAGGTGGAAGAAGGAGCATTCAATATATTCTTTCCCATCCTACAAGATCGAGGATGGCTGAACCATTATTCTTTCCATGAAGGTGTAATTGCTGATCATCTCTTGTGAGACATTCCCTAATTACTGAACCAGCAGAGCATGCGTGCCCTAGACTTAAAGCTACTGATGAGAAAGGACAATAGAGGTGATGAGAATATATACTACAATGGGGGATAGCCTGTCTGCCCATTGAATGGGTGATGCCCATATCTATATATGGATTTTGATTAGAAATTAAGTTATCTTGCTAGTACTTCCAAAGAAAACTGCTAAGACAGGAAATTCCCAACCACAGAGGTAATGAAATTCACCTTCCATGGCAGAAATGAGGGGCAGTGAATGGTTATACTTCACCTTACTCTCCCAAGCCGAGGACCTATAAGGGGAAAGGATTCTTTAAGATCCTTCACAGAACCAACAAATATCTGCCCTTTAGAAACCAGCCTTTGAATGCCTACCATAGATAGAGAAGTAGCTTCAAGGAACAAGCAAATCTTCACGGTGGATTTGTTTAAATAATGGAAGAGCTGCTTCTACTAACAAATAAAGATCAGCCAGTTAACTGTGGACAATTGCATATGAAATACCTTTTTGACTCATCTTTCTCCCCACCTCAACACCAGAGAATGAAGTGCTTGTAAGGAAACCAGGTTGTCAGAGGTTTTTTCCCACCTCCACCATAAGCACAAGTTCCAAACCACTGGGCATAGGAGAAAGGAGATTTTAGTATGATTTCAGGATTTAATGTTCTAAAATAGACAGAAATATATACTAACAATCAGTAACTTGTGTTATTTCTCTTGTGTGAAATGTTTATTTGCTCTGTTTTTTGCTCTCTAATGCTTTAAATAACTCTGTTTTCTTTGAAGTCTTAATTCTGTCTATGTTTAGATATATGTTTGTTTTCATTTACCTCTTTGGGACTCACCAAGTTTCCTGAATTTGGTATTTGTATTTTCATGAAATCTTAAATGCTAATTACCTCTTTAAGTATTTCCTTTTCTCTATGTCTTCTATTTTGTTATTCTGGAACAATTATTAGGTATATCTGTGAACTCTTCTCCCTGTCTTCATTTTAATATTTTTATTTCCTTCTCTTTCTGTTAACAGTTTTGATTTTAAAATGTCCCCTGAAGCTCATGTGTTAAGCAATGCATTGGGTTCAGAGGCAGGGCTTGGCTGGAAGTAGGTCCCTAAAGATGTGGCCTTAGGCACTAAATCAGTTTCTTGTCCCTTCCCCCCTTCTCTCTGCTTTCCATGTTGTCTTGAGGCCCTGCCACTAAACTATTCCTGCTGAGTCAAGCTGATCATGGGCTACAACCTCTGAACTGTGAACTGCCATGACACCTTAATAGCTGGATCTGGAGCAAGGCTCGGTCCGCTGGAATCCTGCAAGGCAGATGATTCCATAAGAAGGAATTTGTGGCATATCCTACTTTGCATTATGTTATTCTGGAAATTTGGGGTGCTTTGGGTTTTGCTTTCACATTAATTGTAAAGGAAAATTTCAAGATGTCTGGACAGATAATGATTCCTCAATATTAGCTGAAAAAGTGGTGCCTCAAAGATATTCATTAACCTTTTACAAACATCAGTAAATGGACTTTGCAAGCTTAGTTACTATGAGCACAGGTTAAAAATAATATAGTTAAACCAAAGAAATTCAGGTCTACTATTTTATCTATGACTAAAGAAAGCTTTAAGACAGATAGTTTACCCCTCTCTCTGAAACACCTCCCCCTTGTCTCCACCACACATTAACTAACTCTAGCTGCCCAAGAAAAAGATAAACACTGCTTACAGGAGCTAGGCAAATAATGAAGATTTAATGAATCCCTAATGAATAGAGATTCTTCTTCATCGTTAACCTTTAACACTGTTTTTGTACTAAAAAATTTTTTATATACTTATTGTATTCTGTAACCTTTACTGATTTCTTAATCCCATCAAATACCATGGGAAATGGCTTTTCTAGTTAAAGATGTACCTACTCAACTTTTAGGAAAAACAAGTCTGTAAAAACTCCTGTTCTGTATGCCTCATTGTAAAAGATAGTATAAGAAACAGTGACTGACATGAATTAAACAGATGTGCTTCTACACTGCATTGGGTGTAAGCATATTCTCATGACCTTGTCTCATTCCACATCTAACGAGGCACCCCCGACCCTGCTGCCTCGAGGGCTGGCCCCTGGCAGTGAATGAAATAAATTTTTCTTCCTCTAAGTTGTGCTTGTCAGGTAATAACAACAACAACAAAGAAAAACTGACATAACACTCTCTTTGTTGTGTCCTGGGTTATTTCTTTGCCTCTACCCTCTAGCTTAGTACTTTAGTACTTCCATCATCAGCTGTACACTATGCTATTTTATTCATTAATCAACTATGTGTGCATTCCTGTGTGTGTGTGTGTGCATGTGAATGTTACTACGGATTGAACTCAGAGGCATTCTACCTCTGAACTACAACCCAATCCCTATTTTATTTTTTATGTTGAAACAGAGTCTTGCTAGGTTACTGAAAGTCTAGCTAAGTTGCTGAGGTTGGCCTTGGACCTGTCATTCTACTGTCTCAGTATCACAAGTACTGGGATTACAGACATATGCCCCCATGTCTGGCATCAACCAACATTTTTGTCTCAATTTTATATTTTAATTTTTAAAACTGTTTGGGTCTTTATCATTAGTATCTAGGGCCTTTGTTTATCCTTTTCATTCCCTCTTTTCCATTTTAATTTCAAAACACTCATATTTTTTCTGATTATTACAATTCCTATAGGCTTTGCAAGTATTATCAATGTTTTGTTTCTGTTAACCTGCCTTATGGCTTAATGTTTCATGTTCTTAATTTTATTTCATTGTGAGATAATATTCATTGGAATTTTGAATATTGTTTGGACATTGTTCTTTCACACATAGGAGATTTGTGTTTCCTTTTACCAGACTCTTGGGACCACTACCAAGCCAAAGTCTTTTCAATTTATTTGTTGGCTTTGGAATTGGAAGGCACATAGGAATGTAATTCTTGCCTCATGTTCATGTATGTAATGTCTTCTGGTTAGAAACTCTTAAAGGATTTTGATTGCTGTTATTTTTGTTGTGTTGGTTGTTGTTCTTGTATATATTTTTAATTTTATATTCTGCCCCACCCAAACCCAAGATGTGCCCAGGATTGTTGTGATGAGATATGGTAAGATGGCAGGAATGGAGACACCTGCCTTGAAAACAGAGTCTGTTAATCACTGCTGCAGAGGATGGACATGCCACATGACACAGAGCCATATAGGGGAGTACCAGGATCAGGCAGGAGGTGGAAGGACACGGGGAGAACCAGGCCTGATCCTGTTTTTGTGGCTTTTTCAGGAAGGGATGAGAGATAAGGTTGGCAAGTTGGGCAGGTTTAGGATTGGCTGGCTTAAAATTTTTTAGCAGACTCTAGTAGTTGCTAGTTGTCTGATACCTAGTTCTGGGGCAATATAGGGAAGGGACAACACTGGAGTGGTGTATGATATAAAGGAGGTTGCTATGGGTATGGACTCAGGATTGTTTGGCTTGCATTATGAAAAGTATGCTCCTGGAGAAGACAAGATCTTTGCAATCTGTAGGAATCTGCTACCCCTAGAGGGTCAGTCTCTCCAGGATCAGCAAACTCAAGATGTCAAAGTATAATAAAATATTTAAAAGGCAAAATTAATGTGTAAGAGTAGACAGGAGAGTATTTCTCAGTATAGTTCTCTGCAAAGGAAATTCTCTTTAAATTCAGCCTCAGAAGGGGTTTGAGTCCCCTTGAGGAGGAGGAATCTCAGGTTATTGACATCTCTGAGCCAGTCTTCTATGAAACACATGCCTTTGCTTTGCCTCCAGCCTCCAGTGATACATGGACTATTAAAATCCAAGCATAAGAATATCAAAGCCTAACGTCACCCAGCAAAATCCGACTCACTTATTCCTCCGCATTTGTGTTTTCTTGTTAATTACACCATCTGAAAACCTTGTGTTTTTTTCTTAATTTACTGCCACATTAACCATAATTTTTAAAGAATTTTTTAATATATTTAATCCATTACTTTAGTCATTCAATGCTGGGAGCTATTTCTCTGTTTGTCTAGCCAGCCATTTTGCTAAATGTCTTAGATTTATGTTTCTAATGTCCCTTTGCTTGTTGAAAAATTTTCTCATTTAACTCAATTAAAAGCAGAAGAAGAAATCCTAAAATAATACCTAATGGCATGTCGATCATATATTTTCTAGAGCTTTCAAACAGCTTTTTACATTTTGGATAATTGTTATTAATGTATAAGTTACTTAAGATTTTGGGCTACTGTTTTGTTATTTGTATTTTCCTTATGAAATTTTGTAGTTTTATATGTTGTGATCTAAAATCTAATTTTAATATGTGAGAATGTCTTTCGTTTTCAATATTGAAATTATTTTTGTGAGGACACAAATATTTTTAATGTACATGTCGTATTTTCTGGCTCACTAATTTAAGAAGCCTTATCGTCTGCATATGCAGTATCCTCTAAATGGGTAGTAAGAAAATATTTTAAAAATCAACCAAAGAAGATTCAGTATGCATTAGAAAAGAATATAAATGTATAAATTGTATCAGGAAATAAAATGTAAATTGTATAGAATATTCTATGCAATTTAAATGTCATACTAATTTTATAGCACTTTATTTTCACTTTTTGAGATCTGGTAGCACAAATATGCAAAATAATTGATAATATGATTCTATTATCATAAAACAGCCATTGGGATGGAGACAACTATTCTTGTTTGTATAATACAGCAGCTTGTCTTTAATTTATTGTTTCATTTTAACTTTAATTAAACTAACTAGAAGTTCATAAAGTCATCATATTTTATGTCACCAAATAATGTTGGGAATTTAAACAACTTTTGTCAGTAATCTACCTTTATTTTCATTTTCTTAGAAATTAAGCCAGGTTTGAGAATGAACTAGTAAGCTGGAAACTTGGGAAAAGCCTGTTTAGCAAAAGGGATCTGAATAAACATATTTTGTATGTAATGACACACCGTCATTTGCCAAGTAAGTTATCTGCCTTATGAGAGTTAAAGTATTCTAGACTGTTTATATCAAGATTAGCAGACAGAGGAAAGAGGAGGGGAAGAGTTCTGAATAACACAAGCATTCCTTTAATACGAATGAGTTCAGTTTCAACAGCAAAGAAATTTAAAACAGGTTATTTTCAATTACAGTTATCAAGGAAAACAGTGTAATACCCAGGCTACACAAGAAGGAAGTGAAAGTGATGTTTTTATGTTTTGTTTTGTTTTTTTTCTTTCTTTTTTTTATGTTTTCATGACCCTGTTGCCTGTTGACCCAGGAGGGCAAATTGACACTATATATTATCAAAAATCTTTTTTGTGTGTGTGTGGTACTGGAGATTGAAACCAGGGGCATTCTACCTCCGAACTACATTCCCAGTCCTACTTTTTATTTTTTATTTTGAAACAGGGTCTCACTAAGTTGCAGAGGGCCTCACTAGGTAGCTGAGGCTGGCCGTGAACCCAGATCCTCCAGTCTCAGCCTTCCCAAGTGCTGGGATTACAAGTGTGCGCCACCACAACTGGTTCAAAAATCTTTTAAGAATATGTATATACTTGAGACAACTAAACTTTCAGAATTTCTTTTCTAGAAAGCATGTGAAAAGATGTTAGGTACAAAAGTGTTTATTACAATTTTGTTTATAATTGTGAAACATTTTAACAAGAGTGAAGTCCTTTATAAAAATATGAGCTAAGGAATTTGCATGGTTCTACTCTTTAAAGAAGGACCTACCTTCAAGCTACCTCCCACCAAAATGTGTCCTTACTTAGGACTCCTCCTGCCTACAGTGTTGTTGAGTTTTTTGGCTTTTCTAAAATTTGATTTCTGTGACTGATTACTTTTAAGTCAACATTGACTTAAAATCTTTTAATAACTTGTAGGATATTCACTCCTAATTTTTTTTACTCTAATTTCATTATTTTTATATTTTTGGTTTCCTACCTCCCTTTCATTTCCCTTTAACTTAATACTCATTCTTATATTTTAATAAAATATTTTATCTTATTTGAATATTCTCAAAAGCTTTCAGTGTTAATAATCCCATTCGTTACTTTTTACTTTTTATATCTATCTTCTTAGTTTTCATATATTTGTTTTTTTCTGCTTAAACTTCTAAAAAAATCACTCTTTATATATTTTTAAATTAATATTTTACTTTGGCGGTAAATTCCCTTACTAAGATTATATTTGATTTCTGCTTGTTTGTTGTTCATTTGTTTAGATTCATCTATTTAAATGTCTGCTCTCCATTTATTATTTTGTTCTGGAGCCGGGCGTAGTGGCGCACGCTTGTAATCCCAGCATTTGGGAGGCTGAGACTAGAGGATCCGGGTTCGAGGCCAGCCTCAGCTACCTAGTGAGGCACTCTGCAACTTAGTGAGACCCTGTTTCAAAATAAAGAATAAAAAATAGGGCTGGGGGTGTAGCTCGAAGGTAGAACGCCCCTGAGTTCAATCCCCAGTACCACAAAAAAAATAAAAATTAAAAAAAAAAATATTTTGTTCTGGTATTTTTCTCTTCTGTTGAACCTGATTCTATGGCTCATTCTCCTAGTCCTGCCCACAGATGACTTCTTGCCCATTACATGAAAAAGGATGCAGGATCCCTTTCTGTTCTGGTGCCGTTATTCCTAAACTCAATTTACACCAGAATAGGTCAATTCTCCTTTACAGCTCCATTAAAATTAACTTAAAATGTAACCATAACACATTATAATTGCAATCCAGTGGTTAACAAAAATTCATTTGAAAGGAACACAATTGATTGAAGACTGCCTAAAGGATATGCAAGTCTCCTATATCTTTCTAGGAGTTTCATCCTGAGTCCCTGGTTTAAGTCAGGTCATCAGAAATTTTGTCCATGCATATGTAGTGTTTTGGTTCCCTCATCGGTCTATTTTGAAGAATTTTATGAAAAATTGACCTGGGAAGAACATTAGTATCTTCATAGTTCCTTTGGAGCAATTCTTTTGTTTTGATATTGTAGCTATCAGTATGGTCAAATTTATCTTATTGACCCTCTGAATTGTGTAACCCATTTTCTTCTCATTTTTTATTGGCTGCTAGAGAGCACAGAGTTAAGGTCATGGCCCATATCCAACAAGCACACAGTTTCTCTTGGCAAACAACTCACTACTCATTCCATTTTATTTTGCTATTCTCATTTAAATGTATTTTGTTTTCATGATTTTCGTAGTTACATTTTTTCTTGTTTGTTTTCCACTGAGCATGTTATATACCTTGTTATACTCTACTTGAAGAAATTTTGAAATAGGAAATACTCTGAAGAGAGGAACAAAGAAAAGGTCAGCATTATAATCCCATTTACACTTAAGAAAACCGGTACAGTGTGATAATAATAGACATCCAGACAGTGGCAGACCAGAAATTTTAACATTCGTCTTTGAGCTATGAAAGGACTTAAGATGCTAGAATCCAAAGCCTTTAGATTGTTGCTGTGGTATAATTGCCAGGTTTCCATCAGCATCAGTGCTGGGGATCAACCACCAGTCAGAAATAATCAAATCCTTGTGCTGTTTTCTCTATTTTAAGTAATATTAAAGTTACAGAAATATCTCAGCCCAAGCAAAGTCAGTGAGGAGAAGTAACTGAAGTCGTCAGCTCCCACTTCTTTGCCATATGCTCAGAAAAAAAATTGTAGACAATTCAATTTGATGTTTTGTGAATACCCATCTAGAAACACTGCAGTTTTACTGGCCAGAACTCTATGGTGATTTTAAAACATATAAGGTTGGTCAGGAATATGAAGATCAGCATAATAGAAAGATCCATCTTATTATAAAGAATTATTTTTGTTATATAATACTAAGCAAAAAAATTTATTTTTTATTTTTTATTATTCATACATTGTAAGCAGACATCTTTGTTAGGTACAAATTGAAAACGACATATGTGCCCACATTTCTCACTTGACCCCTTTCCCCAATTCCCACCCCGCTCCCTTGCCCTCCCTCCTTCTCAGGTTCAATTTAGTGAGTAACCTTGATGTACATTAGGGTGTCCCCGCCCCCCCGTCAATCCCTTTCAGTTAAATCAACTTCATTGTTTATCGAGGGTCTCTCCTTTTCCATCTGAAGACCCTCTTATGCCTCATCTTCTCCCTAGCATCCGCATATTAGGGAGAACATATGCTTCCTTACTCTTTGTGACTGGCTAATCTCACTTAACATAATGTTTTCCAGTTGCATCCATTTCCCTGCAAATAACATGATTTTGTTCTTCTTTATGGTTGAGTAAAATTCCATTGTGTACATATCCCACAGTTTTGTAATCCATTCATCTGTTGATGGACATCTTGGCTGCTTCCATAGTTTGGCTATTGTGAATTGTGCAGCTATAAACATAGATATACTTGCGTTGGTCTGATAGTTTGGTTTCTGTTCTTTTGGGTAGATACCCAGAAGTGGTATTGCTGGATCATATGGTAGGCTCATTCCCATTCGTCTGAGGATCCTCCATACTGTTTTCCAAAGTGGTTGCACTAGTTTGCAGTCCCACCAACAATGTATTAGAGTTCCCACTTCTCCACACCCTCGCCAGCAGTTGTTGTTGCTCGTGTTTTTGATGCTAAGCAAAAATTTTAAATGACACTGACAAAATATTTCAGGTAATAGATAAAATTAGTATAACAGATACTATTTCTAAGCCACAAAAGAGTCTGAAATCAAACTTTGTTTCATAGAACTTTTTATTTGTCTTGGAGCACAATACTATGCATTCAGAGATTTTTGTACAAGATTATTCTTAGTTTTTTGTCTTGTTTTCTGGATATAAAGGTAACTATTAGTATTGTAGAAAACTGAAGGACTAAAAAGTATAGAAAAGAAAATGAAAAGCAGAGATTTAACATTCATAGAAATCATTATAGCCAATACTTACTAAGCTTAATGTAAACACAAATCTAGGCATCACACATATACTTTACTTTCTAATAACTATACAAAGTAGACATGATACTTAACCCCACTTTAGGGCTGATGAAAAAAAGGCTCAGGCTGGCTTATTAAATGATTAAGTGAATAGACCACTCATTGAAAAGGTTTTTAAGTGGCATTTGATGTATTGCATTATAATATTTATTTACATGTTTATTTATTTATTTATTTATTTGTGGTAGAGATACAGCTATAGATACTTTTATTGGTAGTACCATTATATTTAAACTTAATTCTACTATATGCAACTATATCATGAGGAGTTTTGTTTATAAATTTTAGCAAAAATTTAAAATCTACTGAGTCACTTTAAATTACATCCAGCTGAAGAGTAAGCAAATGTAACAGATCAGTAAATTTAACACGAAAATATCTAAGTGCTTATTCAACTACAAGAATTCTAGGAATAGGCAGATGAGAACAGGCACAGTAGTTCAAGCATACCGTCAGCAACCTGGCCGTCTTTTCCCCTGTCTGTCCTTAACATGAAAGTCTTCATCCTCCTGCTTGTCACCTCATGGCCAACAGCTGGCTGCTGCTTCTAGAGCCATCACATTTTAGGAAGAAGAAAAAGAAAGGGGCAAAAGAAAAAGGGCAGGCCTGTGAGTTGCATGCCTCGGAAGCCCCTTTCACCACCAGCCAGCTCACTGGTTAGCGTTTCTGGTACCTACTACTGCGTGACAACCCACCCCACTACTTACTAGCTCACAACAGCAGCAACAGTCAGATGGCACCGCCCTCTGCTGGGATTAGCTAGTCTCTGCCCCAGGTGCTGTCAGCTGGAGCAGCTTGTCTGGCTTTGAGGATTCAAGATGGCTTTACCCACAAATCTGGCACTCAGCTAGGATAACTGGAATGAGTGGGGATTGGCTGAGCCTCTCTTCTTCCTCTTACAATTTCTCATCCTCCAAGGTTCTTCCCCCCTCCCACCCCCCACAGACTTTTTTTTCCTAGCTAGATAGCTGGAATTTGTTACATGATGGCTGACTTCCAAGAAAGTGATGAATGGAAGCTGTAAAGTCTCTTAAAATTTAGGCTTACAATCAACCAACATCACTTTGTCAAAGTCAAACAAAAAATATAAAGATGCATCTCCAATAAAGGAACTTTATAAAGAAAAGGAATGTAACCCAGGGCCACATATGCACGGACCAGAGTGGCCTTTGCTACGTCCAGAGGACAAAGGTAAGGTTGTGGGGTTTATTGGGTCAGAGAGAGCTATACAAGTTCTTTGAGAGAGATGGCAAGCTCCAATTGGCTAGTGCAGCAGTTATTATGTAAAGCTAGTTATAAATTCACCACTGGCAGTTCCATCCACAATTGCTGAGAAGAAAAATGTTAGTCTTAAAGATAAGGTAGGCTGTTTTGCTGGGTTAGCCTTGTGGAGCAGTTCCTAGAACAACTGTTTGTGACCTGAGTATTTTTTCTTTTCCCTTTGGCCTCTTAACTCTGTAAAGAGCATGGGACACACACACACACACACACACACACACACACACACACACACACACCCCTCAGGAACTCATAAACAACTTGTTGGTACATGCCAATTGGATAGAGCATGGGATATAAAGAACCAATTGGATAGAGCATGGGACATAAAGAACCTCAGGAACTCATAAAGCAACCTATTTGGATATTGGATATGCCAATTATACAGAGCATGGGACATAACCTCAGGAACTCATAATGCAACTTGTTTTGACGTGCCAGCATATGGCCCAGACCAACACACTTGTGGTGTAATTGATAATGAACCCTTGGATCATAATTCTGTTTCCTACTTCTGATGTATTTATGCCATAAATACATTTGTGGAAATGACAAGTGTCTGGTAAGGTTTGATAAACCTGTCAAAGACAATTGACAGCATTTACAGAAACCTATAGGAACCTTATAAAAGAGCAGCTGTTTTTACATACAACGCACGGAGCTATTGCTTATGCCACGACAAAGCTACTGTTTGTAGAACTCTGATCCAGTGACTTCATTTCAGCCCAGCTTTTTGCTATTTGAGGATCAGTGTGACTCTTGCATTCTCAGTGCTAGACCAACTTGAGAATCTCATCTTCCATTCCTGGTCTTGGTTCATTATCCCCTTCTCCCTACTTGTTTGTAACTAGTTATTTGTTAAGTATCCAAAATACTCTTAAGTTTTAGGACTTACATATTGTTTCATATTTGTTCAACCTAAATTGTTAAGTATATGAAATGATGTAAGTTTTAGGATTTGTATGTTGTTTAATATACTTGTTTGGCCTAAATTGGTTAGATTTTCTAGTGTGAAGTATATTGTTTGGTGCTTATTCATAGCTTACTGGCTTTTGGCAAAGCAGTCAAAACTAGCTTAACCTCACTTTTAGAATTTACGAGTAACTTCCCATGTGCTATAACCTTTGAGTGTTGAAGAAATCTTGTGACATTGTGGAAAGACACAAATCGTGTGTGACCTGACTTACTGGTCTTAGGACCTTGCATCCCATTGCTCACAACAACTCTATTTTATTTATTTACTTATTTATTTATTTATTTACTTACTTACACTTACTTATTTATTTTTTATTTTGCAGTACTGGGGATTGAACCCAAGAACATTCTACCTCTGAGCTACACCCCAGCCCTATTATTTATTCTTTATTTTGAAACAGGGGTCTCACTAAGTTGTAGAGAGCTTCACTAGCTGAGTCTGGCCGCAAACATGTGATCCTCCAATCTCAGCCTCCCAAGTCCTGGGATTACAAGCGCAAGCGCACACCACCCTGCCCAGCTGCAACAACTCTATTTTAGATGTATATGACAAGATTATTTTTATTTGTATGCTTAATTTCCACAGTTTCCATACAACATACTGTTAGAGCAAGAATACCAGCCTAGATTCAAGAGCAAAGGAAAACAATTTTGCCTCTTGATGCAAGGAGAGGGCATATGTGTCCAGCATGGAAGGATTTGTTGGTGGTCATATTTGCAAAAACTTACCATATACTCATATTCCTTTTCCAATAACCTTTCAGATAAAAGCTACAGTAAAGCAAAGGATGGACAGTTAACAATAATATCTGCCATAATTCACATATGTATTTTTAAGGGATTCTAGTTGTTCACCCCCAACCTTGACATACAAATATGTAATCGCTGGAGGGAAAAATAATGTAAAACTAAAGCAGACTAAAAATTAACTCTATAGTTTAATCCTAGTTTCTAAAATAGAAAAAAAAATCATACATGCAAATTTTTTTTCTTTGGATGGGCTATATAGGTAATTTTTGGTATGTATTTTCACTATTTTCTGATTTTCTACAATAATGTGTCTCTATCAGAAAAAAAAAAAAAAATATATATATATATATATATATGTATGCATACTGGGCATGGTGGCACACAGCTACAATCCCAAGACTGTAAACTGAGACAACAGGATGGTAGGTTCAAGGCCAACTTCACCAACTTAGCAAGACCCTGTTTCAAAATAAAAATATAAAGGACTGGGATGTAACTCAGAGGTAGAAGGCCCTGTTTTCAATTACCAGTACCAAAAATAAATAAAATAAAAAAAAAATAAAACAATAAATGTTCTTTTTTTAAAAAGCTACATTTTTAATAGTTGTATAATATCTCATTTTATAGACAAAAATACAAGTGACAGACATACATATTTCCTTACAATTGGGTATTCAGGTTGTTTATTTTTCCCAACAATTCATGCAAAGATATATATATATATATATATATATATATATATATATATAAAGATATATATATATACATATATATGATATATAGAGATATATATACATATATATTTGTTAATAAGAATTTATTTCCTTAGAAATATGTTTCCCAAGAAATAATTTCTTCTTAGAGGACTTTGATTATTGGGAACTAAAACTGTTTTATTCATTGTTCTTTAAAAAGTCTTTATATCATGAGCATATTAACTTTAGTCTATAGTTCATTGCGTATTTGTGGTTTCTTAATTGCCTTTTTGATATTTGTCCCATAAAAAGTATTTTGGTGTTTTTCTTTTTTTTTTTACTTTGGAGAAAATAAATATTTTCATTTGTATTGTATATCATAGCATATATCCTTAGTATTCCTCCCCTATCCTGTTAATGCTTAAATTTTACAAAATAAAACCCAAGGGAATCAAAGTTAGATAGGATTTTTTATACTTAACTTTTTTATTCACTTGTGTGTTTTATATTGGTACATGATGCATGAGATGATTGAAGCTAATGCCTGCCCCCCCCCACATGGCATACACATCAAAGAAAAGGCCATTTCTCGATGCTATTTATTAAAGAATTCTTTCATCTGCCTCCATATGTACATATATGTAGTACTGGGGATTGAACCCAGGGGCATTCTACCTGCAAGCTATACCCGCAGCCCTATATTTTTCATTCTTTATTTTGATATACAGTCTCACTAACTTGAAGAGAACCTCATTAAGTAGCTGAGGCTGGCCGCAAATCTGCATTTCTCCTATCTCAGCCTCTCAAATACTGGGATTAGAAGAATGCACCACCATGCCCAGCTTATATAAATTCTAATAAATAATATATTACATATATACATACAGCTAAACACTATGGCCTGATTAAATTATTTGTTAATCTTCATTGAGAACAAATGGTATATTTCTAGTTTTATAACTCAATCCATTTTTCTTTTTTATAAAAAAAGACATTGAACTTCTCTGAATTCTTTTATGATCCAAATAAACATTTGAATCTTTATATCAAAGTCCTAAAATGATCCTTCTGTATTCTTTTCACTTAGAAATTTAGTAAGTATATGAAATAACTTTGGGAAAGTTGATATCATTAAAATATTCTCATAAGGAAAAAAATTTCTTTCTAACAGTGCTGGGGATTGAACTCAGGGCCTCATACATGCCCAGCATGCGCTCCATTGCTGAGCTACACCCCAGCCGCTCATTAAAAAAAAAAAAATTGTATGTCCCTATGCATGAGAATTTTTCTTTTTTTTTAATTAAAGTTTTGTAATTTACTTAATATAGGTCATAATATTTCTTCGTAGGATTGTCCCTTGATATTATTTTTTGCTATGTAGAAATGAAATTATTTTCTTTTGCTATATCTACTAAGTAGTATTATATTGAGAAACTTTTGATTTTTTTTATCTTTTAATCTTTTACATACTTGTTTCCAAATTATTTTCTTGGTTACTTTTTGTATATGCCATATTGCCAACCAATTTTAAAAAATTGTCTCATTCACTACAAAATTAAGTCTTTTATTTTTTTTTCTACTTAATGTCTTATACATTGGCTAGAATTCCAGAACACTGTCATGATACACATATTCATTTGATTAATAGCTAGTGGATAGTTGGCTCTTTTCTGGCTGTCAATCTGTGCTAGGCTTTGGTCATGTTTCAGTTTATTTGACCTGTTCCTCTCATTTTTGTAATTATGTCTCCAACACTAGTATTCAGAGTTTATGGGAAAAGTATTTTTTTGTTGTTGCTATTGCTGTTGTCTTTGTAATCCTAGCACAGAGTCACAGAGTTTCAAATGTCAGATTTTAATAGGTATTTGATGAATGGAAGAATGAATGATGCAGTCTGTAGTCAGTGACGTGTCTATGGAGAATAAGCTAAGAAGGAGGTTTCTTCAGTACAAATGTAAAATAGTTTCACCCACCAAGTTTTATCAGCCTCCAACCAAGGAGCTGTCATTTGGGAGAACAAAATAGTATGAACCTTGCAGCTGAAGTAAAGGGATTTCCATGCCAGAGAGTTATCTGTGCAGTAAAAAGCAGCAAGAATCGGGGGATTTGCCAAGAAATCTTAGTTTTAGACTGCTTACATGCAGGGTGTTCATGCCTTTCTTATCACTGAAGAGATTTTAAAGAACAAGCTCACAACTACCTCTCTTTCATACATTTGGTATTAGGCTAATTATGGAAATGGAAAGCCAAGTAACTATGTGGATGAAAGTAAATATGTCACTGCTGGCTTATAGCCAATGTTCAAATTGGATGACGAGAGAGTTAATCAGTATAGATAATAACAGGCAGAAGGTGTCATTTTTATCAAATTATATCTAGAGTTAAATATGAATGGTGCATCCATCGTTCAAGATCTTAATCCCAAAATGTAGTTTAAAGATTTAAGGATCTGTAGGGTAATTTGCTGTCTTTAACATAACTAGTTTTCAATATGTTTGCACAGCCTTTAGTAATTCTAGTTATCAACTTGTATATAAAGTGATTTAGGAGAGAAAAAGAAATGGATTCTCTGGTCTGGAATGTGGGTTTTTGAGGCAAGTCTCTTTGTGTTTGGGTTGGAAAGAGATGTTTTAAATGAACAAGGTTCCAAAGATTCCATGAAAACTACTGCTCTAGACTAATATTATATCTAAGGAATTTCATTTTCTCTGAATAATAATTTTTGGCTTTGTGCTTGTTTCCATAGCTCATTCTATTCAAGCTGTAAGTCAGAATATGTTGGCAGCATTTTTGATGAATACTTTGAAAAGCTGGTAAAGGTGGATCAGGAAGAAAACATTGCTTTCTAAAAACAGTGAAGCTTACCAGTGAAATTATGGAATTTTAAGTACTTATATACTTAAAATAAATACAATATATGCTTACTTTAAATAAATACATATGGAATTTTAAATAAATATATTCTGGGTAGCTTAAGACCTCTGATCCAATAATTCTTTTCATCAGATTCATACAAAATAAAATATATGTTAAATAGGAAAGACCAGGACATTCTTTCCTGGCTAGTACTAGTGAATAAATTTTGTATAATTGCCAAAGTACTCATTGCATGCCCAAAGTAATAAGATGATAAAATTAAGCTAATTATATCGTTTTGTTCTTTAAAATAGAACAAACATATCCTAAGTACTTATGAAGAAAGATTCAGGCACAACCATGGCATATAAATTAACCCTGACATGGATAATTAACACATAGTTACTTCACCATGCTATAATTAATTTAGTTTTCAAAAATTATGACTGGAGAAATTCTACACTGATTTGGTACTAGATAACAAATGGAATATGAATGCATATATCACTCGGAGGCAAGATTTTGATTTAATATGTATGGGTACACGGGACCCATAGAAGAAATAAGTGGGGAATTTTCTAATGTATTATTATCCACCAGAGGGAGCTTAGACAACCAAAAAGAATATAAGTAAGCCAGGCATGGTGGCCCATGCCTGTAATCCCAGTTTTGGGAGGCTGAGACAGGAGGATCACAGGTTCTTGGCCAGCCTCAACTACTTAGTGAGGCCCTCTGCAACTTAGTGAGACCCTGTTTCGAAATAACCATTGAAAAATAGGTCTGGGGGTGTAGCTCGGCGGTATAATGCCCCTGGGTTCAATTCTAAATACTGGAAAAAAAAAAAAAAAAAAAGGTTGACCAAGAAACTAAGTGTCTTGTTCCCTGGGTTTATTAAAAAATATATGCATACTATTTTCTAAATGCCACCAGTCCTCTTTCATAGAAACAAATGTCACAAGAAATCAGATACTATTTATGAACAGCAGCTCTGTAGACATATCTGTATTTTGAATCAGGCCTTTCATCATAACAAATTATAAATAAAATATGAAACCTTTGCTTCACATATTAGCAGCCAAATGCACACACACTGAATGCCTAAATTATTTTTCACTTTGTACACTGAATCCAGGCCTGATAAGAAAGAAACACATACTATTTTAAAAGTCTATAGCCTCATTTAATTTAACTAGGCTAATGTGAACAGAAGAGAAATAGTTTCTAAAAAATGCCAAAGTTCATATAATCCAATGAAATCTTAAACATCTCTGCCTGAACAAAGCCAGAGATTGCATCAGCTGATGCTGCCTCATGAAATTATCCACGTATTAAGTGAGCCCCAGACCCATAGAACTGACGTGCAGAAACACTCGAGCTTTGAGAAGCAATGCAAGCATGCTTAGCTTACCAGGTCCAAAACAAGTGCGGCTGAGACAGTTTTCAATGTTAGTTTTTTGTAATGCATTATCACAAAGCTTCTAGTTTCTGTCTTTATCTCCATCCCTCAGTAACCATTGACAATAATCCTTAATCCTGACCCATTCTATGACTGAAAATATTATTAAACAAGTTATTGCAGTGTTAAAATTTCACAGTTGCTAGCTCCCTTTATATAAGTATAAAAGCATATAAAGGGCATATAAATATGTACATATATGAGATTAGCAACCATTATGTTTATTTTATATATTTAAATATATAAATGCTTACATATCTATATGTTTGTATATATGTACGTACACATATATAATCATATAAGTAGCTCACATACATATAATACCATGTGCCAGGTTCCCTATTAGATGCTTTATACATATTAACTAATTTTCCCAACAACTTTGTACTATTGTTGCCTCCATTATACTAAACAGAAAGCTGAGAGACAGAGAAGTTAAATAAGTTGTCCAAAGTCACACCTTGTAGGTGGTGAGACCAGGATTTAAACTCAGGAAGTCCAGAGTCCATATCCAAACTTCTGGCCATTTAAACAGGATATTCTAGTATATTATGACTTCATTTGTGAATAAAGGATGGATTTTAGTGAGTAGTCAGTGACTGTCGTGCAAATAAAAAAAAAAAATGCTAACAGAAGGCATATTCACTTCTCAATGTCTGACCAGGGAAAGATATGGTATGTGTTTGTTTCATTATTCTAGATAGATGTATTATACTTTGTTAAAGAAATGTACTTGAACCTGTAAACATTCTTTAGGAAGTCATTGTAATACAAAAAAAGCCCTAACATGAGAGTGCAATTCTATCTGATAGCACTTACTTTGCTATAAATACAGTTTTATACCGAGAATCAGAAAAAGAAAGCAAGATGTATGTGTTCTTGGAAAGAACTAAAAGTTACTTAGTATTTGACAGAGCTAGGTGTGGTGGTGCACATTTATGGTCCCAGTACTTAGAAGGCTGAGGCAGTAGGATTGCACGTTTGAGGACAGCCTCAGCAAGAAGTGAGACTCTGATCAACCTAGCAAGACCCTGTTTCAAAATAAAAATAAAAAATAGAAGCCAGGCATGGTGGCGCACGCTTGTAATCCCAGCATTTGGGAGGCTGAGACTGGAGGATCCAGGTTCGTGGCCAGCCTCAGCTGCTTAGCGAGGCCCTCCACAACTTAATGAGACCCTTGTTTCAAAATAAAGAATAAAAAAATAGGGCTGGGGCTGTAGCTTGGAGGTAGAATGCCCCGAGGTTCCATCCCCAGTACCGCAAAATAACTAAATAAACAAGAGGTAGAATGCCCCTGGGTCCACTCCCCAATACCACTTACACACACACACACACACACACACACACACACACACACACACATAGTATTTTCCAGACAAGTGAAAAATTGTATAATTATATTGAGATTATAGACTTAAGTCAATAACTAGTACATTGTCTAAAACAAAAGACAATTACTTTATTTTACTTTATTGAGACATTTGTATACATATTTGGTACATTTCAATACCAAGTAAACCTCAGACAAGAAAGACAGAACTATAAAATAATTGTAAAGTAAAATCAATTTTTAGTGAATTCTCCAAGGAATTAACTTCTTCTTAATATTTCAAATTAACCTTTTTATGTCACACAATATTAAAAATAAATCTGATTAAATTACATAGATTCTATAAAGTAATTTTCCCTTAGACCTAAGGATACAATTTCTTCCTCTTCAGGGTGAATGACATTTTAAAAAATTGAGAGCAAACTAAAGACATTATATCTTAAACATTATGTAATGCAAGTATATACATTGAAATATTACTTTCTCACATATTCATAGTGTAAACAGCTTCTTTTAATAAAAACTATCTAATAACATAACCTGATTCTTTCACATAAACAATATATGAGTAGCCATTGATGTAAGATGTATTTTAAGAAATATTACAATTTATACCCTCTTACTTCTTTTAATTCAAATTTTCTGAATTTTGGGGGCTAATTTTTTTAATGAGGGAAATTAGATAAAATAAGATGAATAAGAGATAGCAGCAATAAAAGATAAGTGATGAGAGAATTAAATAAACTTATACTAAAGGCATGTTTGTTTGTTTTATGTAATATGATTTCAATATGGAAACTGTAAAAAGACCAGTAGTTGCCAGGGGACAGGAAAGGGACGGACGAATAGTGCAACACAGTGTATTGTTAGGTCAATGAAACTATTCTGTGTGATACCATGGTGGTGGATACACGTCATCTATATTTGGCAAAACCCATAGGATGCACAACACCAAGAGCAAAAGTGAACCCAAATGTGAACAGTGGGCTTTGGGTGATAATGACTATCAATGTACGCCCATCAATTGTAACCAATGTCCCACTCTGGTGGGGATACTGATAGAGGGAGGTTATGGGGGAATGGCCAGGAGGTACATGGGAACTCTGTTCTTCAATTTTGCTGTGAACCTCTAAAACTGCTCTAAAAAAGGAAGCATTTTTCAAAAATATTTAAAACATACAAAGACTCCTAAGAGATACTGTTGGCCCACAGACACTTTCCCTATACTCTGAAAAGAAGATTGATTATCCTGAGCTGTAAAAGATCAGATTCCATACTTGAGGTCAAGAGGAATGTTAATTTTGCAGCACTCACACAGCACTTAAACATCCTTCTGGAATTTTAGTCATTTGGGTTGTAGGTCTCAAATCAGTGGATGGTTTTGAGCACCAGCTATATTCCAAATGTTGAGTCCTGTGCAAAGCAAACATCTCTACGAGGAGTTGGAATGCCTAAGGTTGAGCTCATATTTGGCACTTCCTGTCCTGAAATCTAGACAAAATCCATTAAATGCTATAAGTCTTACTCTATCTGTAAAATGGAGATAATATAATATTTATCCTGTTGTGCAATCCTTGGAAAAGGAGAAGGGATATCAAATGCCATGTCCCTGAGCTATCTCTTTCTGATTCCAAGACTGTAGCAAAGTCAAGGGGGCAATGAAAGTGGCCCTGGCCCAGAATGTCAGGATAAGTATTATTGCACTGCTTCCCTCACAGGTACACTGAGAATCCAACAAGCAAGTGTTATCTGTGAGAAGTGTTCCTTACTGCAGGTGGGCAATGGCAGCTATTCCTTGGAATCCTGGTCATACAAAGGAACGAAGCAAACTAATGAAGTCAAAGCTTAAGTATTCTGGGGTATAAAACCCCTTGCTCTTTAATGGCAGGTGCAGAGCACTTCTTATACAGTCAGCCCCCCCTGGAGTCTCCCTGTTAGTTTTAATAAACCCTACGTCTTGCACACCATGGCCACCTATTTTCTTTGATCTTTCACCAACTTAACCCACTGCTCTAGCACAGCAAGTCTGTCAAGAAGACACCTGCCAACCTCAATAAATGAAGATCAGATATGCAAATTACCTTGCCTATTAAAATCATAGGCAAATGAATATTATTATATATCTATAGTATCAGAGATTGCATCTTGATCATTCCTTTTAATCTCTTAATCATGTACAATGTCTACCATCTAGAATGTTTAACAAATAATAGACATGGAGAGACACTGTGCTCATGGAATAAAAAAAATCAATATCATTAAAATGTATATACATAAGTTATCTACAGATTAAATGTAACTTCTATCAAAATTCTTTTTTTTTTTTTTAATTTTTTAATTTTTATTGTAGTAATTCGTGCAATATAGCGTACATCTTTGTTAAGTACAAATTGTTAACAACATATTTGCACACAATTCTCATTTGACCCCTTCCCCGATTCCCTCCCCATTCCCGTTCCCTCCCCCTCCCTCCCCCTAAGGTTCACTTCAGTGAGTGACCTTGTTATG
>PVLC010005265.1:51212-77848 GCA_004027655.1 Graphiurus murinus | reverse complement strand
GCTTCTAATCCCAGCATTCGGGAGGCTGAGACCAGAGGATCCGGGTTCGCGGCCAGCCTCAGCTACCTAGTGAGGCACTCCGCAACTTAGTGAGACTTGGTTTCAAAATAAAGAATAAAAAATAGGGCTGGGGGTATAGCTCGGAGGTAGAATGCCCCTGAGTTCAATCCCCAGTACCGCAAAAAAAAAAAAAAAAAAAGAACAAAAAATAGGGCTGGGGGTATAGCTCGGAGGTAGAATCCCCGAGTTCAATCCCCAGTACTGCAAAAAAAAAAGAAATATGTGGCAATATACATTTGATGGATTAACATCCAACCATGAAAGGGAATGAAGTTCTGATATATACTGCAACATGGGTGAGCCTTGGAAATACTATGCTTAGTTCCTAAAATAAGCCAAAGACAAAAGGATGAATATTGTATGATTCTATCTATGTGAAATACGTAGAATAGGCAAATTAATAGGAATAGAACGTAGATTAGTAGCTGGGCGTGGTGGCGCACATTTGTAATCCCAGCATTTGGGAGGCTGAAACTGGAGGATCTGGGTTCGTGGCCAGCCTCAGCTACTTAGTGAGGCACTCTGCAACTTAGTGAGACCCTGTTTCAAAATAAAGAATAAAAAATAGGGCTGGGGGTATAGCTCGGAGGTAGAATGCCCCTGAGTTCAATCCCTAGTACTGCAAAAAAAAAAAAAAAAAAAAAGTAGATTAGTGGTTACCAGGCAGTGGGGGAAGGGAGAACTATTGCTTAATAGATACAGAGTTTCTGTTTGCGTGATAAAAAATATAAATAGTGGTGATGGTTGCACATTATGAGTGTAATAATGCCACTCAAGTGTACATTTAAAATGGCTAAAATGGCCGGGCATGGTAGTGCACGTTTGTAATCACAGTACTTGGGAGGCTGAGACAGGAGGATCTGAGTTTGTGACCAGCCTCAGCTATTTAGTAAGGCTCTCCACGACTTCATGAGACCCTATTTCAAAATAAAGAATAAAAAATAGGACTAGCGGTCTAGCTCGGAGGTAGAAAGCCCCTGGGTTCAATCCCCAGTACCTCAAAAAAAGAAAAGAAATATACTGAGACAGCCAGGCGTGGTGGCACACACTTGTAATGCCAGTATTTGGGAGGCTGAGACCGGAGGATCCGAGTTCGCTGCCAGCCTCAGCTATTTAGTGAGGCCCTCTGCAACTTAGTGAGACCCTGTTTCAAAATAAAGAATAAGAAAAATAGGGCTGGGGCTGTAGCTCGGAAGTAGAATGCCCCCAGGTTCCATCCCCAGTACTGAAAAAAAAAAAAAAAAAAAGAAAGAAAATCGGACTGGGGGCATAGCTTGGAGGTAGAATGCCTTTGGTTCGATCCCTAGTACCAAATAAATACATAAACAAACAAATAAATATAAAAATTGGCAAAAATGGAAAACTTCACATATATATTCATACCTACAACTTTTTTTGTGTGTTCGGTCCTGGAGGTTGAACCCAGGGGCATTCTACCTCAGAGCTACACCCCTGCCCTATTTTATTTTTATTTTGAGACAGGATGAGAGTCTCACTACTTGCTGAGGCTATCCTCGAACTTATGATCCTCCTGTCTCAACCTCCCAAGTACTGGGATTACAGGAATGCACCACCATGCCCGGCTCTCTACTACTATTTTTATTAACATTTTTCCAAAAGAGAGTGGAAGAGATGTGTGTGTGTGATACCATCCAATAAAAGGGTATCCCCATCTAATATACATCCTGTCAGATTTGGCTAGGAGTCTGTGTCACTGAGCATCCCTCTACCTAGCAATTTCTTCAGTATGTACCCTACAACAGCTTTGGCACCTGTGGATAAGGAGACATCCACAGGATCATTAGTAGCAAGACTGAAACTTTGTATTTCTACTTTTTCTGAAAGCATTGGATGCAAAGGTCTACATCTCTGTCCCTTGGCCAAAGTCACCTAGAATTTTAGTTTTATGCATAATTCCTTTGCAAAGCTCTTAGGAACGAATAAAAAAGGGTTTCCTAAAACTGCTTATTCTTTTTTCATTCTGGATAATTTTAACATTATCATCTGACTGGCAAGTCACCTCTAATAAAATATAAACTGAAGACAGATTTTTTTCTTCCTTGTCTAGATGATTTAATTTTGTTCTCTTTTGCTATTGTCTAGTTCCAAAAGAAGCAGTTTAGTGTGAAATTTGTGGGAAAGATGCTATTCAGAGTTTCATTTCCTTATGTAGTAGAAAGAGAGTAGAAATTTCTAGAAGATGCCAAAACTTCAAAGAATGGAGAACACATAGACACAATTTCTCTAAAATAGAACATTCAATGGTTAGAGTTGGAAATTAAGTAAACAAATGAGTGATTGAGTGAATGAATGGTTGATTCAAGTGCATCATTAATAAATTATAAATAATTGCTTACGTCATTTGGTCCTAAAATATCCCTTTAAAGACTTACTAGCTCTATGTAGAAGATTCTAAAAAGCGATACCCAAGCCTCAGTTAAACTGAACCAGAATCTCTGGGAGAGAGAGTTGGCCCTTGGTATTTTTTAAAGTCCTCAGACGAGTCTACTGTGTAACAAGGTTGTGAACCATAGCTCTATGGCCTTGTACTCAAAGGGGCACCCAAGGACAGCATTACCTGGGAGACTGTTAAAATTTCAAGATCTTGACCTCCATCCAGACCTGAAGATGTGGTTTAACAAAGTCCCCAGGTGATGTGTGTGCAGAGTTAAAGTTTGGGAAGCACTGGATAGTCACAATTGCTTTTTGTTTTGTGTTGAACTTCGTTACATTTGGGGACAAGTCTTTTCCTCTCTCTCTCTCTTTTTTTTTTTTTTTTTTTTTTTTTTGAGGTGGTAGGGTTGGAACCAGGGCCTTGCACCTGCTAGGCAAACAAACATATTCTACCACTGAGCCCAACCCCAGGTCTTTCTCTTTAAGGTTTTTGTTCCCACTTTAACGTGGAAGCAGTTCAAATCATTGTTTGGGTAAACCCAGCTATAATGAACTAATACAAGTCTGCCTCCCAATGGGAAAAGTTAGTATCTCCATCTAACCTTGAGCAAACGCATGAAGAGGTGACCATCCTGCACCCTGTCCTGCACCACCTCACCTTGTCCCAGAGCTCTCCTCTGACCTACCTCAAGCTCTAATGCTTCAGACTCTTGTATTACTCTCTAAAGATTCTTAAATTTGCTGGGTGTGGTGGGTGGCGCACGCTTGTAATCACAGTACTTGGGAGGCTGAGACAGGAGAATCGCAGGTTCAAATCCAATCTTGGCAACTTTGCAAGGCTTTCAGCAATCTAGTGGGACCCTGTTTCCAAATAAGAAATAAAATTGGACCAGAATGTTGCTTGGAGGTAGAATGCCTCTGGATTCAATCCCTAGTACCAAAAAAAAAAAAAAAAAAAGATTCTTAAATTGTTTAAAATTATAGACAACTTCAAATACATATAAACTAGAAAATAGCATAATGCACCACATACTAATGACCCAGCATCAATAACTATCACCTCATGACTAATTTATTTTATCCATGCTAGAACCTATTTTCTCCTCTTCTGAATTATTCTAAAGCAAATCCTAGTTATCAGTTCATTTTATTTGTAAATATTTCCAAATGTATTTCTAAAGCAACCAAAATACTATTGTGATAACTTTTTTTGTACTGAGGATTGAACCCAGGAGCATTTTATAATGAGCTAAATTAGCATAGTATGAAATTTCTGGGAAGGATGCTATTCAGAGTTTCATTTTTATGTAATAACCCAGTGAAAGTCCAGCAGAAAGAGGGTAAAAATTTCTAGAAGATGCTAAAAACTATTTGACAAATGGAGAACTCATAGACGTAATTTCTCTAAAATAGAACATTCAATAATTAGGGTTAAAATTAAATAAATGGATTCTTTTATTTTATTTTGAGATAGGGTCTTATTGACTTCTCCAGGTGGGCATCAAACTTGCAGTCTTCCTGCCTCAGCCTCCCAAGTTGCTGGCCATTATGGCAATTTTAAAAATTAACAATTTTTTAGTAGCCTCAAATATTCAGTTACTAATCACATTACAATTGTCTTGTATTTATTTATTTATTTTGCAGAACTGAGGATTGAACCCAGGGGTATTCTACCTCCAAGCTATACCTCCAGCCCTATTTTTTATTCTTTATTTTGAAACAGAGTTTCACTAAGCAGAGGGCCTCACTAAGCAGCTGAGGCTGGATGCAAACCTGCGATCCTCCTGTCTCAGCCTTCCAAATACTGGCATTACAAATGTGTGCCACCATGCCTGGACAATTGTCTCATTTTTAAATAATTTAAATCAGGATTCAAGTAAGGCACACACACATCTTTTTTGTTTGTTTGTTTTTTGCATTACTGGGGATTGAACCCAGGGGTATTCTACCTCTGAGCTACACCCTCAGCCCTGTTTTTTATTCTTTATTTTTGAAACAGGGTCTCATTAAGTTGCAGAGGGCCTCACTAAGTAGCTGAGGCTGGCTTCGAACTTGCAATCCTTCTGTCTCAGCCTCTCAAGTAACTGGGATTAGAAGTGTGTGCCACCAGGCCCACCTGAGGCACATCATTTTATGTCTTTTAGATCTACAAAACCTTTTGCTCCCCTTGAAGTTTACTTTTGGAATAATCAGTTGATCCCATAAAGCATCTCATAGTTTGAATTTTGCTGATTCCAAGTCCTTAATGTTATTTAACATGTTTGTCTGTCTTCTCCATTTCCTGTAGATTGTTACTTTAATAAAGACATGAAAAACGTATTATCTGCTAATAACAGCCCATTGTGTTGTTACACATCTTTGACAGTTAAGAAGGATGCTGCCTTCAGGAAAGCGTCAAGTGTGTTGAGGTTGCCACGTTCTAGTTAGAACAAGGATGCACTGGGGAGGTCAAGATCATCATTGTAGGGCAGGATAGTGCAGAAGAAAGTTCTCAGAATAGAATAGTACATAACCCATTCTCTGCCTCACCTCTCACAGCTTCTGTTTTAGGTTTACATGTGTGTATGTATGTGTTAGTGGGGACTGAACACAAGGGCAGTCTACCTCCCAGTTACACCGCCCGCCCTTTTATTTTTATTTTGAAATAGTGTCTCACTAAAGTGCTGAGGCTTACCTCGAACTAGTGGTTCTCCTGTCTCAACCTTTCAAGTACTGTATTTTCAAGCCCAGTGAAAATTTTATATTAAATACATTTGCATGCTTTTCTGTTGTTAATCTTTCTGTTATTGTCAGGGTCTCAGCCATGAACCTTGTGCTCTTTGAGGAAAAGGTACTACTTTTTCTCCTTACAATATCATTTTGTGTGTGTGTGTGTGTGTGTGTGTGTGTGTGTGTGTGTGTGTGTGTTTTTTACCAGGGATTGAACCCAGAGGCAGTCTACCTCTGAGCTATACCCCCAGCCTATTTTTATTTTTATTTTGAAACAGGGTCTCACTAGGTTGATGAGAGTCTCACTATTTGCTGAGGCTGTCCTTGAACCTGCAATCCTTCTGTCTCAGCCTCCCAAGTACTGGGATTACAAGTGTGTGCTAACACACCCGGCTCTTACCATATCATTTATACTTGACGATAAGTGCTGCTGAGTATGTCCAGGTCACAATGGGCAGTTTATATTACACAGTTGTTTGTGACCCAGAGTTAGATATTCAGACTCCATTAGGGCCCTCTAACAGTCTACTGCTTTCCAAGTGAAAAGTAGCTGCCAGCCGGACGTGGTGGCGCACGCTTGTAATCCCAGTACTTGGGAGGCTGGGACAGGAGGATCCGGGCTCATGACCAGTCTCAGCTACTTACCTCAGCTACTTAGTGAGGCACTCCACAATTTAGTGAGACCCTGTCTCAAAATAAAGAATAAAAAAATAGGACTAGGGGTGTAGCTCAGAGGTAGAATGCCCATGAGTTCAATCCCCAGTACCAAAAAAAAAAAAAAAAGAAAAAGAAAAAGAAAAAAAAAGAAAAGTAGCTGCCAATAGAAGAGGTCATAGCTTTACTTGAGTTATATTTGGTGTTGTCAGGAGCCCCACATAGTACCTCTGTTGGCCAGATTCTTCTCCATGGATCTTCGGGGCAGATTGTGTGTAAGACAGGCTGGACTTGTTTCGAAGCTTCTTTATACTCTATGACCACTCAAAACAGGTAGCCTTACAACTTACCCAGAATTAGGTTAGAGCAGTAACCAAGGTATGGTTTAAGTTGCTTCTAAAATCCAAAGAAATGGCACATGCCTCTAGGAGGACAAAAATCCTTCTACATGATATGCCCCATTAGTAGAAAGAGAGATCTCCACAGACCACTGGTCCCTGAAGGACTTCCTCCACCACGTAAAACCTCTCAGGGGACCATTGCTGGACTCTTTAGCATGAGTATATTTTGCCAACGGGCCCACAGTGCTTGCTCTTTCCTGCTCACTAGATCCAATCAGCATAACACACTCAGTACAATAGACCAGTGTGCTTGTCTGTAAAGTATATAACCAAACAAAGCTCCTCCACATAGATTATAACAGAGGGAGTTGATTCAAAAAAAAAAAAAAGAAAAAGATATATGGCTGCATTTAGTCATTTTTTGCTGGTAGAGATGAGGGATCATGAAAGCATTTTCTAGGTCATTAGCTGCATGTTCCAGAAGATGTTACTTTAGAGCAGCCAACCTATAGCAGCTCAACTGCAAGAAAGCCAGAATAATAAAAGTGCAGCCTCTCCTGGTTACCAACCTCCTTTCATTAGCCAAGCCCACTGAAAGCCAGTCTCATGGGTCACAAAGCCTGGGGGACACAATGCAGTGCAGAAGGTGGTAACTGAGTCAGGATACACAGAAGGAAACCTCACCAAGCTGGCACCTGGCATAGTAGATGCTTGATAAAGGAACGAGTAAATGGATCCTGCTCTGACATTAAGGAAGGGTTCCTTTCTTTTATTTATTTATTTATTTTGACGGTACTGGGGATTGAACCCAAGGGGGTTCTACCTCCGAGCTACACCCCAGTCCTATTTTTTATTCTTTATTTTGAAACAGTCTCACTAAGTTGCAGAGTGCCTCACTAGGTAGCTGAGGCTGGCCAAGAACCCGGATCCTCCGGTCTCAGCCTTCCAAATGCTGGGATTACAAGCGTGAGCCACCACACCCGGCTCCATGATGCACTTTCTGACTATTTAATATAAAATGGAGACAGAGATCATTTACACTAGTGGGTTAGAGATTTGAGACCAGAAATTCTAGCATCCTCTCTTAATAGATCATTGTTTCTACAATCTTCTCAATAATGTAGGCTTTACCACCTCTATACCCCACCCCCCACCTTTTTTCCTGGTGCTGAGAAATGAGCCTCATGCATGCTACACATACATTCTATTACTAACTGAGCTACACTGAGTTCACCCTTTCAGCTCAGGCTGGAATGTATTTTTCTTTTGGGAGACTATCAGGACATCCTAGATAGTAAAAAGATTACCTATGGCCAGGCGTAGTGGTGTACACTTGTAATCCCCTTACTTGGGAAGCTGAGATGAGAGGATTGTAAGTTCGTGGCCAGCCTCAGCTATTTAATGAGGCCTTCTGCAACTTAGTGAGATCCTGTTTTCAAAATAAAGAATAAAAATAGGGCTGGGGGCTTAGCTCAGCAGTAGAATGCCCCTGGGTTAAATCCCTAGAATTGGAAAAAAAAAAAAAAAGATCACCTATGGACGAACCTTCGGGACATTATGCTCAAGAAACAAGCCAAGTTATACAAGGACAAATACTAAATGACTCCATTCATAAGAAATCCCTAGAATAGTTGAAATCACAGAAACAGGAACTCTCATAGCAATTGCCAGGACTTGAGGGGAGAGGGATGAGGAGTTACTGTTTAACAGGTCTGGAGTTTCAGTTTGGGATGACAAAAAGAGTTCTAGGGATGGATAGTGGTGATGGTTGTCAACAGTGTGAATATACTTAATGCCACTGAAGTATATTAAAAATGGTTTAAATGGTCAATTTTGTTCTTTGTACAGTCATGCACAACATAAGGACATTTTGGCCAATGACAAATAATGTATACAATGGTAGTTTCAAAAGATTATATCATCCAGTGATGTCATAGCCATGTTGGTACATCTAAGTATACTCTGTGGTACTTACATAAAATTGCCTAATGTCTCATTTCTCAGAATGTATCCCTGTCTTTTCCTTTTGGGGGGGGGGTAGTTGGTAGTTGGGATTGAACCCAGGGGCATTATACCACTGAGCTACACTGCCGTCTCTATATTACAACTGTGATCTTCCTTTCTTAGCCTCTCAAATACTGGGATTACAGGTGTACACCACCATGCTTGGCCCTTTTTTTTGGGGGGGGGAAACAGGGTCTTGCTAAGTTGCTGAGGGTCTTGATGAGTTGCTGAGGCTAGCCTCAAACTTGCAATCCTCCTGTCCCAGCCTCCCAAGCACTGGGATTACAGGCATGCTCCACTGTGCTTGGTTTATATTCCTGTTTTTAAGTGATGCCTGACTGTATTTTAGTACAATCATAAAATGGAAAGAGAGATTGCTAGTAAGCCCAAGTCCATCTGCTTGCCTCTCAAAAGCCAGTACTGGAGCTGGGCTTGGTGGCACACGCTTGTAATCCCAGTTCTTGGGAGGCTGAGACAGTAGGATCACAGGTTTGCAGCCAGCCTCAGCTACTTAGTGAGACCCTGTTTCAAAATAAAAAAAATAGGGCTGGTGATGTAGCTCAGAGGTAGAATGCCCCTGGGTTCCATCCCCAGTACTACCAAAAAGAAAAAAAAAAAAAAGCCAGTACCAGAGGGACAGAGTTTCTCAAGGGCTAGTACTCTGAGAAGATGGGGGTGCTGCTGTCTCAGAGCCCCATCTTAGGGAGCTCAGGTAGCAAAAGGACTTTTATGGGAAGAAAGGGGGAGTGCGGTGATACACAGGAAGACACCAAGCACTGTAACCATCTCCATCACTCAGGAAACAATTTCTTTTCTTTTGCTGGAACATCCTTCTAACAACTGACCTTCATTCCTAGGTCAGTCTCTGTAATTCTTTGTACAAACAGATTTTCCTGCAAGTTAAACATCATTCTACTTTTAATTAAAGAGCAGGATTAGCAAGTCCTTGGCCGACACTTTGATGTTATCTGAAGACCATTGGACATTCTGCATTCTGAAAAACTGTAGAAAGATGACTGATTAGGAGGTCTTGGGACCAGTGTTTTCCTCATTCCTTTTCCTCTAGCAGCTGACTTGAGTACTTAGTATGTGAGTCATTTAAAGGTCATTTTCTCTAGAGTTTCCAATGTTGGGCAAAGGGGAAAAGCAATACTTTACAGGGACAAGTCTAGAATGGGTGGCATAAAACAAAATGGCATAGTCATTATGACTGTCATAATACAGGTACCTACTATAGGAAAAAAAAAGTAGGTGGGGTCTAGACCTGCCCCAAATGATTAAAATCTCAACATCATCACTTCCTAGTTGTGTGGACTTGGGCAAATCTGAACCTCTTTGAACTTCCATTTCCTCACTTCTTGACTGGTTGTGATAATGCCTGTCTCTCTGGATAACAGAAACTGAAGGGAAGTATTAGACACAAGCAGTTCCTGAAGACTCTGATTCCCATTCCCACTCAGTGTGAATTTTGGCAGGGACAAACCATAGCTTTGTGACAAACTTTGTGGTATGTCACACACAAAGTGCTATGGTTTGTCCCTGCCCAAAACTCACATATATATTGGTACTGGGGATTAAACCCAGGGACATTCTACCTCCAAGCTATATCCCCCAGCCCTTCTTATTTTTTATTTTGAAACAGGGACTTGCTAAGTTGCTGAGGCTGACCTCAAAACTGCAGTCCTCCTGTGTCAGCCTCCCAAGTACTGGGATTAAGGCATGTGTCACTGTGCCCAGCTCACTCTATATTTTGTTTAGCATTGTTTAATGTTTGAAGCAGATGAAATGTCTTCTTGACTGGAAAGCCATTGTATTACTTTTATAGTATGTGTTGTGGGGGTTACTGGGGCTTGAACCCAGGTTCGTTCTACCTCTGAGCTACACCTCCAGCCCTATTTTATTTTGAAACAGGGTCTCACTAAGTTGCTGAGGCTGGCCTTGAACCTGTTATCCTGTCTCAGCCTCCCATGTACTGGATCACAGGTATGTACCACCACGCACAGCTGCTATGCAGTATTTTCACAGACCAACTGCCAACACATTTGTCCTTTCATGTCACCTAAGTAACTCTTTTTCCTTTGGAGTGCTAGGGATGGAACTCAGTACCTTGTGCATGCCAGGTGATATTCCTACCACCAAGCCACATCCCTAACCCACCTTTTCTTTCTCTTTAGTTCTTAGTGGGCAATGAACAGCTGACCATCCCCCACCCGTGGCAGAGTCCTTTGAGTAGCAAGAGATCATTACTTAGTCAGCCTTTAGCCTTCTCTTTCCCAGGCTGACTCATTCCAGTCCCTGCATGGTGACTGTTTGGAGCTATTAGTCATCTGGGTGTCTTTTCTTTGAAATCCTTCTCAAGTCCCTTACCTTTCCTTTAAGCCACAGAGATCAGAATGGGAAGCTGACTCTGCTAGGTTACCAGAAGAGCTGAGAATATAATCCTTTTTATGATTCTGGAAAACACAGTAGGACAAACTGTTGGCAAGTGTGCTCCAACAAATAAATAAATCTTGGGGTTGCCCTCAAGTCTTTGAATAGTATCATGTTTCTCACTCAGAGCCAATTTGTTTCTCATTAGGCTGCTAAGGAATGTAATTCTTTTCCCTAATATTTATTCTCTCCTTTGTTCTAGACTCCTAATTATTAGCTGTTCATATGACTATTCAGAATAAAGACTAGTTCCCAGCCTCTCCATAGCTAGATGGACTCTGAGACTGGTGGCAGATTAATGGAAGTGTTGGATGTAACCACTGTCAAGTTATTTGAAAGTTCAGGGGCAGGACCATTTTTGGACAGTGTGTGTGTGTGTGTGTGTGTGTGTGTGTGTGTGTGTGTGTGTGAGAGAGAGAGAGAGAGATACTGAGGATGAAACTCAGGGGCATTGTACCTCTGAGCGACATCCCCAGCCCTGTGTTATTCTTTTATTTTTTGAAACAAAACCTCACTAATTTGCTGAGGCTGGCTGTGAACTTGGGATCCTTCTCTCAGCGTCCCAAGTACTGGGATTACAAGCGTGCGCCACCATGCCTGGCTACATTCCTCCTTCTTACCTCCTAGTAGGAGTCAAGCAGCCTTCCAGGACCAGGAGGCATATTGAAAAGGAGGTACAATCAGTCCAGTGAAAGAAATCTGGATCCAGGTTATCAGGTAGCTGTGATAGCAGCCCTGGGCTCCCCAATTTCTGGCTTGTTTTATGTACAAGAGAAATTAATTTCTATTTTTCTAAATTGCTAGGGGCTTGAGGGGAGGTTTTTTTTTTTCTTTTTAATTTCATATAGCTAAGCCCAATCCTAACTGATTTAATGGTCCTTAGAGTGTATGTGTATGTGTGTGTGATATAGCTAGAAACATCCAGCTGGTGGTGTTTTTTTTTCCCTTTGCATAGGAATAGCTCAAGTATACCAAATGCTTACTATACCTATTCCTCCTTGTCTCATTCAACCTTGACATAAACATATGCTATACTATTATTTCCATCATTTGTTTTGTCAGGTGGCACTAGGAGTTCAACCCAGCAGCATTCTACCTCTGAGGTATATATACCCTCATCCCTTTTTATTATTTTGTTTTTGAAACAGGATCTCAGTAGGTTACCAAGAGTCTTGCTACATTGCTGAGACTGTCCTCAGACTAAAATCCGGTCTCAGACTCCCAAGTACTGGGATTACAGATGTGTGTCACCACACCTGGCTTATTATTTTCATCTTAAATGAGAGTAAATTACACCTGGAAGTTAAGTAATCTGCTCAATGTCATATAGTCAGTCAATTGAAGATCCAGAATTTGCATCTGGCCAGCCTGGTCAGACACTACCCTCTTGAGTTCACACTGTATGTCTCTTTTTGAACACTGATCTTCTTCTAGGGGGACCTACTGAAAGGCATTAATAAACTAGGCATGGTGGTGCACTCCTGTAATTCCAGTACTCAAGAGACTGAGACAGAAGTATCACAAGTTCAAGGACAGACTCATCAATTTAGTGAGGCCCTCAGCAAGTTAGCAAGACCCTGTTTCAAAATAAAAAATATAAAAAATAGGTCTGGGGTGTAGCTTGGAGGTAGAATGCCCCTGGATTTAGCCTCCAGTACCAAAAACAAAAAGTGTTAATGATAGCAACCTTTCCCGAGTCCCTACTAGGTGCAGGTACTGTGGTAGTTCAGAAAGTGAATTTCATTGGCATAATGGAGTACAGGGAGAGCCACACAGATTAAGGAGTGAGCAGGGCTTGAATTGTGCCACAGCAATCTGGAGATATTATGGTTATAAATAAAGTCAAACAATTAAATGATTTGTGTGTGTGTATGTGTGTTAATGTGTGTTACTGAGAATTGAACCTATACCTAGGAGGTGTTACATTCCTAGCTTTTTTATTTTTTTGTTTTGAAACAGGGTCTCCCTATGTTACTGTGTGCTGACCTCAAACCTAAGATCCTCCTGCTTCAGTCTTCCAAGTACTGAGATTACAAGTATGTGCCACCGTGCCCAGCTGACTAAAAGATTTTTAAACATCATTTTTATAAATAAGAGGCTAACATTAAAAAAAAGAAATCCATTTTTAAGCTGGGCATGGTGGCACATGCTTGTAATCCCAGTACTTGGGAGGCTGAGACAGGAGGATCACAGGTTTGTGGCCAGCCTCAGCTACTTAGTGAGGCCCTCTGCTGCTTAGTGAGACCCTGTTTCACAATAAATAATAAAAAAAAAATAGGGCTGGAGGTGTAGCTCAAAGGTAGAATGCCCCTGGGTTCCATCCCCAGTACTGGAAAAAAAAAATCCCTTTTTAGAACAAAAAAACTTGAGAAAATCCAATACTCGGTTAACAGTTAACAGTCAGTGAAAACAATTCTGCTTATTTTTCTCTCCACTCGTGTGTGTGTGTGTTTTACCCAGGGGTGCTCTACCATTGAACTATATTCCCAGCTTTTTTTATTTCTTATTTTGAACAGGGTCTTGCTAAATTACCATGTGCTGGCCTGGAGTCTGCGATCCTCCTGTCTCAGCCTCCCAAGTACTGGGATTATAGGCATGCACCACTGTGCCTGGCATAAACAGAAAATACTTTTCCATTTCAAACAATTGGTATAGTGAACATCCAGTTAAATTAGACTACCCTTCCCTGTGAAAGTCTATCATGAATTTTAATGCACCTGTATGATTCTCAAATATCAACCTCATCATCATTTTAATTGAGTCTTATAGATAAAAATATGACTCAGAACCTAGAATAAGCTGTACATATTATAACTTTGAGCCAATGTTACAAATTAGATTCTGAGTCATCTTTTTCTTGTTGGTACATTATGAGAACACAACACCAGTTACAAGGTATAAGAATTATTTTTATAGGAAAATTGGTTATCCAAATAATAGGCTATGAACCACTTAACTAGTCATTAAATATAAACTCTAGATAGTTTCTATAGTACTATAAAGTACTGTATGAAGAAATGGTTTCAGCTTAGGAGGCTGAGGTAGTAGGATTGCAAGTTCAAAGGCCAACCTGGCAGCTTAGTGAGACCCTGTCTCAAAATAAAAAATAAAAAAAGACTGTGGCCATAACTCAGTGCTTGCCTAGCATGGTCAAAGCCCTGGGTTCAATCTCCAGTACTGCATGAAGAAAAAGAGGAGGAGGAGGAGGAGGAGGAGGAGGAGGAGGAGGAAGAGAAATGGTTAAGCATAAAAACAAAATAAAAAGAGAAAAACTCAGTAGTTCTGATTACAAAAGAAAAACTTCTCTATGGCAAAAACATGGTATACAGAAAAGAAAAGGCAAACTATAAATTTGCAGAAATTTAAGACAAAAATAGAGAGCTCACAGAAATAATAAGCCCTAGGACAACAGAAGCATGGGAAAAAATGACAGATATATAATTCACAAAAACAGGAAGTGTGAATTGGTAATAAACATAAAAGTTATTCTCACAAGCAAACAAAGAAAATGAAAATTGAAATGCAGGTAGTTTTAAATATCTGTTAGCAAATATTTTAAAATAATACACTGTTGACTAAAAATGCTGAATAGACATCTGCCTTTTTCCCTGATCACAGGGAAATCATTCCATCTGTCTTCATGAATATGATGTCCAGTAGGACAACTGTAGTTGACAACAATTGAACATTTCAAAGTAGCTAGTAGAGAGGATTTAAAATATTCCTGTACAAAGAAATGATATATGTCTGAGATGATAGATATGCCACTAATTCTGATCTGCTCATTACACATTGCATACATGTATTGGAATGTCACACGGTACCCCCAAATATGTATAATTATGTGTCAATTAAAAATAAAAATAAGCCGGGCATGGTGGTGCATGCTTGTAATCCCAGCATTTGGGAGGCTGAGACTGGAGGATCCCGGTTCTCGGCCAGCCTCAGCTACCTAGTGAGGCCCTCCACAACTTAGTGAGACCCGGTTTCAAAATAAAGAATAAAAAATAGGGCTGGGGGTATAGTTCGGTGGTAGAATGCCCCTGAGTTCAATCCCCAGTACCGCAAAAAAAAAAAAAGTATATATATATATATATATATATATATATATATATATATATATATATGTATATATATATATAAATATGTTAAAAAGCATGATGCTACTTGTACATTTTTCATAGATGGTCTTTTTTTGTGGTACTGGGGATTGAACCAGGGGCATTCTATCTCTGAGCTACACCTTGAGCCCTATTTTTATTCTTTATTGTGAAATAGGGTCTCACTAAATTGCAGAGGGCCTCACTAAGTATATGAGGCTGGCCATGAATCCTCATGATCCTCCTGTCTCAGCCTCCCAAGTACTGGGATTACAAGTGTGCACCACCACGTCTGGCTTTCATAGATGTTCTTGAACATGTTGAGAAAAGCTCTTTCCTATGTCTTTTTTTTTTTTTTTTTGGTACTAGGGATGGAACCCAGAGGCATTCTACTTCCGAGCTACACCCTTAGCCCTATTTTTTTTATTCATTTTCGGAAGCAGGGTCTCACAAAGTTGCAGAGGGCCTCACTAAGTAGCTGAAGCTGGTTGCAAATCTGGATCCTCCAGTCTCATCCTCCCAAGTACTGGGATTACAAGCATGCGCCACCACGCCCAGCTGCTCCTTCCTATTTCTTTTCTTTTCTTCTTCTTTTTTTTTTTTTTTTTTTTTGGTACTGGGGATTGAACTCAGGGGCATTCTACCTCCAAGATATACCCCCAGCCCTATTTTTTATTCTTTATTTTGAAACCGGGTCTCACTAAGTTGCAGAGTGCCTCACTAGGTAGCTGAGGCTGGCCGCGAACCCGGATCCTCTGGTCTCAGCCTCCCAAATGCTGGGATTACAAGCGTGCACTACCACGCCTGGCGCTCCTTCCTATTTCTAACTCCCCTTTTGTCCCCTACTTCTAAAATAAAACACATTTTTTATGCCAATAAAGCAACAAGACAGACACAGTATACTACACAAACAAGTATAGCTTTGTGCACCTGCTCTAGCAATCAATTTAGCAATATGTATGAAATACATTTATGCTATATTTCATGTCAACACTTTTATTTCTAGTTATCTGACTTATGAAAGTAATCTGATGTAGATTTATTTATGCCAGGTGTGGTGGTGCACACTTGTAATTCCAGTACTTGGGAGGTTGAGACAAGAGGATCAGAAGTTTGTGGCCAGCCTCAGCAATTTAGTGAGACCCTCTGCAACTTTAATGAGACCCTGTTTCAAAATAAAGAATAAAATAGGGCTGGGGATGTAGCTCAAAAGTAGAATGTGCCTGGGTTCAATCTCCAGTGCCCCTCACCACACACACATCCCCCACACAATACACACACACACACACAATTTATTTACAAAAATATTCATCAGAATGCTTTTCATAATAATGACAAATTGAAACTAACACAAGGTCAGTTTTAGAATGGTTAAATAAATATGATTGAATATAAAATAAATATGACTGAATATAAAAGAGATTAATATGCAACTCTTCAATTTCTATTTACAAAGGCTATCTAATGCCATGGGAGAAAATATATAAATGGAGAGGGAAAAGTACAATAAAGAGCAGACCTGAGCCAGGTCCCGTCCCACTCAGTTGGGAGGCTGAGACAGGAAGATTGCAGGTTTGAGTCTAGCCTCAGCAATTTAGCAAGACCCTCTTTCAAAATAAAAAATAAAAAAGGCTGAGTTCAAGCTTACAAATCTACTCAAAGAACTAAGGAAATGAACATAGGAACCGAATGTTTGACAATGTGGAGAAATTACTGTATTTTGATTATCTTTTAGAATATAGGAAAATTTTAAAAAATATATATGGAAATATTTACAGTATTTGAGATTTGCCTCAAAATCCTCGTGGGGGCTGTGGGTAGGGGTGTGGATTAAACTAGGTTGGCCATATATGGATACCTGCTGATCCTAGGGTATGGCAGAGGAATTTGTTGGGTTGATAAGAATGTTCTATATGCTGATTGGGAGTGTCAGTTAAAGAGCTCTATATGGTTATTTATTTATTTATTTTTCCGGTACTAGGGATTGAACTCAGGGGCATTCTACCTCCAAGCTATACCCCCAGCCCTAGTTTTTTTTTTTATTCTTTATTTTGAAACAGGGTCTCACTAAGTTGCGGAGTGCCTCTCTAGGTAGCTGAGGCTGGCCGCGAACCTGGATCCTCCTGTCTCAGCCTCCCAAATGCTGGGATTACAAGCGTGCGCCACCACGCCCGGCTCATGGTTATTTTTTTAAATGATGCATTTTATGTGGAAAACCTGCACAATGGATAGATTGGGTTCATTTTACTTTTCCCTCTAATTATTTGTTTCAAGAATTCCATAACGAAAAGTTTTTTTTTCTCTTGGGGATTGAACTCAGGGGCATTCTACCTCTGAGCTATACCCCCAACCCCATTTTTATTCTTTATTTTGAAACAGGGTCTCACTAAGTTGCAGAGTGCCTCACTAAGTAGCTGAGGCTGGCGGCAAACCAGGATCCTCTGGTCTCAGCCTCCCAAGTACTGGGATTACAGGCATGCGTCACCACATCTGGTTTTTCTTTCTTTTTAAAGGAAAAGCCAAAGAGAGGAAGGAAGAAATCTACAGCCATCTTAAAAAGCAAGAACATTATTTAAATTACTGTGGTGGAGCAGAATAAAAGGAGCCAGAAGAAGAGTGACATACCTTTCAGGTTAAAGTCTCAGGGCTCTGACCCAGCACCACAAAGACCTGGGTTGGGCTGCATTGATCCAGGCAGAGAAAGAAGAGAGCACAAAAGAACTCATTCCGCCTTTTTCCAGCCCAGTTTCCATTTTCTCCAGCAGCATCTTGGTTGGCTTCAGCAGGCTGCCCTCTTGGTATTCTCATCCATAGCCCTGCTGCACCATCATCTATGGTAAGGAAAAACTGACAAGGAGCAATTTCCCTTGAGGAAGTGAGACTTCCTCAGACTTCTTAATAATGCACCCAGGAGGAAGGGTATTTAGGGATTTCCAGGGCTGGGTCTAATCCTGACGAGATCTAGCAAGATTAATGTCTCTACGTGTCTTACTTCTGTCATGACTATGTCCATGGGATGGACTATATTGCCATTTTCATGAACGTAGATTGATGCTTCTAATATATATTTCTGTATTTATATATAAATATATATTTGTTTACATATATTTGTGTGTGTGTGTGTGTGTGTGTGTGTGTGTGATGCTGGAGATTGAGCTCAGGGGCATTCTACCTTCGAGCTACACCCCCAGCCCTATTTTTTTATTTTGTAACAGGGTCTCACTAGGTTGCGAAGGGCCTCACTAAGTTGCTGAGGCTGGCTGCCAACTTGCTATCCTCCTGTCTCAGCCTCCCAAGTACTGGGATTACAAGAATGTGCCACCACACCTAGCTATATATACACATACATATACACACACATATATATTTCTATAGATTTGCTATCACAATGGTTAAAAATCATAATTGGTATTGCAACAATGGCCACAGCAGGTTTGCGTGGCAAGGTTGCTGGGCCTTGACTGTATATGAATATAAATGACTGGCACCAGTGTGTTGTGAGCTAGGGGAACTGTTTGTCCAAGGCTTTTATAACATCCCAGATTATGCTCAAATGAGGGCAATTGTGTCAACCTAGATTTTAAAAAATCAGAAGAATGATAGTTTATTTGGGAATAGCATTGTAATGGGAATAGGAAGCGTTGCAGTGGGAATACATATGCTGTAGTTTACTATGGGTGTATTCAAAGCAATTGGGGCAAAGGGAAGTGTGTGTGTGTGTGTGTGTGTGTGTGTGTGTGAGAGAGAGAGAGAGAGAGAGAGAGAGAGAGAGAGAGAGAGAGAGAGAGCGCGCGCGCGCACGCATGGGGATACAACCCAAGGACATTCTACCTCCAAACCATACCCCCAGCCCTACTTTATTTTATTTTTTTCTTTTGTTTTTCATTCATCTTCAGCAAACAGTAAGTGAGTACTGACTACATACCAAGGTCTCTTCTGAGCACTGGGAAGACAAAGATCTTTAACACGAGTCTAGCAGGAGACCAGCTGGGGGTGCACACTTGTAATCCCAGGATTTGGGAGGCAAAGGCATGGAGGTTGGCAAGTTTGAGGACAGCCTGGCCAACTTAGGGAGACCCTGTCTCAAAATGAAAAATAAAACTGGGCATGGTGGCATACGCTTGTAATCCCTGTACTTGGGAGGCTGAGACAGGAATACTGCAGGTTCGTGACCAGCCTCAGCTACTTAGTGAGGCCCTCTGCAATTTAATGAGACCCTGTTTCAAAATAAAGAATAAAAAATAAGGCTGGGGGTGTAGCTCAGAGGTAGAATGCCCCTGGATTCAATCCCCAGTCCCAATCAATCAATCAATCAATCAATCAATCAATCAATCAATCCAGGGATGTAGCTCAGTGGTAGAGCACCCCTGAGTTCAACCTCCAATACCACACACACACACACACACACACACGTCTAGAAGGGAAGTCAATCATGTAAACAAATGCCTAACAGTACACAGCACACCCGGGTACACATTGGCACCAAGTTACACTTAAAAGACTAAGACAACACAAAAAGTACAACCTGCTTTTCCTGCAGAACATGTCAAAGCTTCCCAAAACTGACTTCGGAGCAGATTGCGGAAGATGAGCAGCGATTTGCCAGGTGCAGAATGAGGGCAATTGTGGCTTGACCATGTCACTTCTTGCCCAAACCAGGGTTCTTTGGAGTGAGAAAGGGGGATATTAATACTTGTACTGTTCAACAGGTGTTAAACAGACTGTTCTGGGCAAACCAGGTCACTTGGCCACTCTTGACAGAAGGAGCAATGTGGGCAGAGGCAGAGGAGGGTTGAAGCACTCAGGGAAGGCAAGATCTTCAGTGTGTTGGAGTGGGAAGCAGGGTGCAGGGGAGTTGAAGTTAGACTGTGTGATGGGCAGGGAGCTTGGGCCTCAGGCAACAGGGATCTGGGGAGCTTTCTCAGCAGGTGAGGACCATGACCAGGTTTGCATTTGGGAACAATAACTCTGCAGGTATAAAAAGCAAGTCTTGGAGGGGCACAGACTACAGGGGAGAGACTAGGAGGGAGGCTGGTGTGCATATCATTTGGGGCAGGTATGGGCTCCCAATCTCAAGCAGTATGAGGGAGGGTTCAGAAGGAAATGCACCTGGTGGGAATGACTGGGCTGGCAGGGAAAAGAAGAAATGGACGACACTAAAGTTCCTAGCTTGGGTGAGTGGTGGCTTCTGCTCCTCTTCCTCAAAGCTGGTGACAAGTAGAGAGTGACCTCAGCTGCTTGGCTTGGCTCTGAGAGTTGACAGGGAGCAGATCCAGGAAGTTGCATCTTTTGGGGGTTTTTTGGTACTGAATATTGAACCCAGGGATGTTCTAACTATAAGCCACACTCCCAGTCCTACTGATTCCCTCCTCTTTAGGCCTCTCAAGTACTGGAATTACCGGAGTGTACCACCACACCCTGCTAAGAAGCTCAATCTTATTTTTTCTTTTTGTGGTACTGGGGATTGAACCCAGGGGCATTCTACCTCCAACCCCTTTTTATTCTTTATTTGGGAACTAGGTCTTGCTAGGATGCTGAGAGTCTCACTACATTGCTGAGGTTGGTCTTGAACCTGTGATCCTCCTGTCTCAGCCTCCCAAGTACTGGGATTACAGGTGAGTGTCATCATACCTTGCTAAGAAGCTGAATCTTGCAGGAGGAAAATGGCCAATCCAAAAGCTGAGTCACTAAATCTAAATTTAAGGGGTCAGCCCTAGGGAAAAGGAGTCAAGGTGCTTGCTGGGAGAAGGGAAGTCTGTGAACAAGAAGTATGGAAGCAGATGGGCAGGGAAGCAGGTGTCTGAAGCCTGGTTTTAATGTTGATTCCTATTTGTACCTTCGGCACCTACTAGTCACAATTCGGAATGTAGCAGGGAATCCCTGGACAGATACATGCAAGGCTCAGTAAGATCCAGCCCCTAAGGTGGAGAAGTAGAATGTGGGTGCAAAAGAGGTAGGTTTACAGGTAAGTTTGTTTACAAGCAAGTGAGAATAGCGAAAGCGAGTGGTGCTCTGGGCACCCAAAGGAGGAACAAACTCAGTATAAATTGGCAAATTTATATTGTTTTGTCTACAAGTTCCTTGTAACATTTTTTTCCCCCCAGTACTATGGATTGAACCCAGATATGCCCTAGTCCCCACCCCCTTTTGTGGTACTGGGGATTGAACTCAAGGACATTCTACCTCCAAGCTACACCCCTGTCCTTGTTTTTTAATGTTTATTTTGAAACAGAGTCACTCTTGGTTGCTGAGGGTCTTGCTACATTGCTGAGGCTGGTCTTGAACCTGCGATCCTCCTGTCTCAGCCTCCGAACTACTGGGATTACAGGAGTGTGCCACCTTACCAGGAGCCCCCAGCCCTTTTTGTTTGTTTATTTTGGAACAGGGTCTTGCTAGGTTGCTGTGGCTCTCTCTAAGTTGCTGAGGCTGGTCTCGAACTTGCGGTCCTCCTGTCTCAGTCACCTAAGTACAGGGATTACAGGTGTGTGTCACCATACCTGGCTTTGTGAGAGTTAAAATTATTTTGATTTTTTTTGTTGTGATAAAATATTATAATATTTATAATTTTAGCCATTTGTAAATGTACAGTGATTTATAATACATACACAGCCTCGGAGTGGTGGCACATGCCTGTAATCCCAGTGCTTGGGAGGCTGAGACAGGAGGAGACCACAGGTTTGAGACCAGCCTCAGCAATTCAGCAAGACCTCATTTCAAAATAAAAAGTAGAAAGGGTCGGGGGTAGCTGTGGGTGGTGGCACATGCTTGTAATCCCAGTACAGGAGGACTGAAAGTTCACAGCCAGCCTCAACAATTTAGTAAGGCCCTCTACAACTTAGTGAGATCCTGCTTCAAAATAAAAAATAAAAAAACAGGGCTGAAGGTGTATCTTGGAGGTAGTATAAGTACACCCCTGAGTTTAATCCCCAGTACCACTACAAAAAAAAGAAAAAAGGGGTCGGGGCTGGGGGTGTAGCTCAGAGGTAGAACGCCCTTGGGTTGAAGTGAACATCTCTCTGTTTCCCTCACTTAAATGCCATGAGAAACCCTAAACTACTTCATCATCCAACAGAAACTCTGTATCTGTTAAACAATAATCTCTCTTCCCTTCAGCCTCTGATAATCTGCATTCTACTTTTTATCTTTTTTTTTTTTTTTTTTTGCGGTACTGGGGATTGAACTCAGGGGCATTCTACCTCTGAGCTACACCCACAGCCCTATTTTTTATTCTTTATTTTGAAACAGGGTCTCACTAAGTTGTGGAGGGCCTCACTAGGTAGCTGAGGCTGGCCCTGAACCCAAATCCTCAGGTCTCAGCCTCTCGAATGCTGGGATTACAAGCGTGCGCCATCCCGCCTGGCTTTACTTTTTATCTTTATAAATGTAACTATTATAACTATCTCATGTAAGTGGACTCAAATAATATTAGTGCTTCTGTGTCTAGTATATTTCACTTAGAATAATGTCTTCCAGGCTCATTTGCGTTGTAGCATGTATCAGAATTTCCTTCCCTTCCCTTCCTCGATCCCTCCCTTCTTTTTCTTTCTTTCTTTCTTTTCCCTCCCTCCCTCCCTTCCTTTTTGTGTGGTATTGTGGATTGACCCCAGGGACATTGTACCTCTGAGCTGTACTCCCAGACCTTTTTATTTCTTTTTTTTTTTTTTTTTTTTTTGCGGTACTGGGGACTGAACTCAGGGGCATTCTACCTCTGAGCTATACCCCCAGCCCTATTTTTTATTCTTTATTTTGAAACCGAGTCTCACTCAGTTGCGGAGTGCCTCACTAGGTAGCTGAGGCTGGCCGCGAACCCGGATCCTCCGGTCTCAGCCTCCCGAATGCTGGGATTACAAGCGTGCGCCACCACGCCCGGCCCAGACCTTTTTATTTCGAAACAGGGCCTCGCTAAGTTGCTGGGGGTCTTCCTAAGTTCTTGAGGCTGGCCTTGAACCTGTGATCATCCTGTCTTGGCCTCCCAAGCACTGGGATTACAGGTGAGTGCCACCACTCCTGGCTTAGAATTTCATTTCTTTTACAGGCTGAATAGCATTCCATTGTAGGGATGGAACACATTCTGCTTATCCAGTCATCCATTCATGGACACTTGGGTGAATTCCACCTTCTAAATATTGTTCAGCATCTATTCATTTCCTGCACTTAGTTATTTTTGGATAAACCCTGAAGTGGATTTGCTGGATCATATGGTAATTTTGTATTTAATATTTTGGAGATCACCATACTGTTTTGCAAACCGCACCATTTTACATTCTTGCCAGCAGTTTATGAGGGTTCCAATTTCTTTATATCCTCACCAACACTGTTTTGTTTTTTTTTTTTTTTTTTTTTTTTTTTTTTTTTTTTTTTTTTTTTTTTTTTTGCGGTACTGGGGATTGAACTCAGGGGCATTGTACCTCCAAGCTACATGCCCAGTCCTATTTTTATTCTTTATTTTGAAACAGGGTCTCACTAAGTTGTGGAGGGCCTCACTAGGTAGTTGAGGCTGGCAGCGAACCCGGATCCTCCTGTTTCAGCCTCCCAAATGCTGGGATTACAAGCGTGCGCCACTACGCCCGGCACCAACACTGTTTTTATTATTATTATTATTGTTATTATTATCATCCTTGTAGATCTCTTAGGTTTTTATTAGTCAGTCTGTCTCTCTTTCACCACATGTGTTTTTTGATGGAAAAATTGGTTTCAGGTCTGATGACCAAGGACCTGACTCTGGATCCCATGGCCTGCTCTGTGAGGTCTTTTCTGAGCTGTTTTTTTTTCTTTATTTTCTGTGTGTGTGTGTGTGTGTGTGTGTGTGTGTGTTAGTGGGGACTGAGGCATTCTACTTCTGAGCTACACCTCCAATCCCTATTTTTATTTTTGAAACAGAGTCTCACTAGGTTGCTGAGAGTCTCACTACTTGCTGAGGCTGTCCTCAAACCTGTGATCCTCCTGTCTCAGCCTCCCAAGTACTAGGAATACAGGCATGTACCACCATGCTGGGTGAGCTGGCCTTTTTCTAAGGCTGTGAGTTCCCACCAGCAAAGATACTTAGGTGAGAGTTTTCATTGCTGAGTCTTCTAACACTTTTTACATATTTTATGCTGAGAAGTCCTTACGTAGGGCAGTAATGACAGTAAGTGGGAAAACCAAGAATAGATTCCCAAAGAGAAACTTAATTTAGACCATATTTTACCATTTTACAGCGTGGCTCATGGAAATGTCACGAATGGATCTCAAAAAAGGTTTCATAGACCTGGTTATGCCTGCAACACAATGTATAGATTAAGGAACAAAGATAGGGACCTACAATATTTCTGTATCACTCAGTCCTAATAAGATCAGTGGAAATTCTATTCATGTAAAAAAAGAACAAAAAACTACTAAGGCTGTGCTATAATTTGTATCTGGAATGTCCCCCAAAGGCCCATATGTAATGGCTGGGTCACCAGCCTGTGGCACTATTGTGAGGTGGTGGAACTTTTAGGAAGTGGTGACTAGTGGGAGGCAGTTAGATTACTGAGAGCGTGCCTTTGAAGTGGATATTGAGACTCCGGCCACTTCCTGTGTCTCTTTGCCTCCTGTCTGTCATGAGGTGAACAGACCTCCTCCAACACACACTCCTGCCAGGATACCCAAAGCAACAGGGCCAAGTGACTGTGGACTCAAAACTTATGAAACCCTGAGCCAGAAAAAAATCTTTCTTCCTCATAAAGTTGATTGTCTCACATATTTTATCAAAGTGACTGAAATCAAACACAGGCTTTAACCTTGAAACATTTTATCTTAGCTGGGTGTAGTGGCACATGCTTGTAATTCTAGTACTTGAGAAGCTGAGACAAGAGGATTGCAGATTTGAGGATGAACTTAGCAAGTAGTAAGAATCTCATCAACCTAGCAAGACCTTGTTTTGAAATAAAAATACAAGAGGGCTGGGGGTAGAATGCCCCTGGGTTTAATCCCCAGTAACACACACACACACACACACACACACACACACACACACACCACACACACACACACACCACACACACACACACCAACCAAAAAACAAAGAAACCCCACTATTTTTATCACAGTAAAATATTTTCAATACGAATTGTTAAACAAAAATGAAATGTGCAAAATAGAAAAGGAAAGCTTCTATAACTCTACATTAACAACTAAATTTATGACTTTCCAAGTTCTAGGTATAAAATTATACCTATTATCTTACATGTTATCCCAAATGCTGCAGAAGAGAAGTGGCCTTGGGGACATGGGTTCCTGCTTGCAGCAGATGGGTTGGATAAGCAGCACTGAGCTTGAGCTGTGAAGTGATTTTACCTGGAAGTTCCATTTAAAAAAAAAATCTGGTATAAGCTATCATTTTGTTTCTTTGAAGTTTATGCCAGAAAGCAGATATCTACTCCTGTGTGTAACTGTTGTTAAAAAGAAGTAAATTTCAGCTGGGTGTAGTAGCGCATATCTGTGATCCCTGTACCTCGGAGGCCAAGGTAGGAAGATCGCAGGTTTGAGGCCAGTCTCAGCAACTTAACGAGGTTATCAGCAACTTAGCGAGACCTTTTTTTTTTTTTGGTGGTGGTGGTATGGGGATTGAACTCAACAGCATTCTACCTCCGAGCTATACCCCCAGCCCTATTTTTTATTGTTTTATTTTTGAAACAGAGTGTCACTAAGTTGCAGTGCCTCACTAGGTAGCTGAGGCTGGCCGCAAACCCAGATCCTCCAGTCTCAGCCTCCCAAATGCTGGGATTACAAGCATGAGCCACCACACCCAGCTTGCAAGACCATTTCAAAATAAAAATTAGAAAGGTCTGGGAGTGTAGCTTAGAGGTAGAGTACTCCTGGGTTCAATCCCCAGTACCAATAAACAAACAAACAAACAAACAAACGAACAAACAAACAGCTGAAGCAATTACATTGTCCTCTCACAAGGTGCCCTCGGTGGACTGATGGATATCCAGCCAGCAGTCAGGAGGCCTGGTGGGTGCTGATATGCAAATCTGAATGTGAAATGACCCTAAAATCACAAGCCAGAGCCACACTTTTATAACATATGGTTCAACCCGGCTAAAGCATATAGAAAAACACTCTGAAAATTTTGAGAAGTGGTTGGTGGGGAGACGGTGGGATGCAGGATGACCACTGGCTCCAGAAGGAAAACCCTGCAGGTAAAATAAAGAACATCAGAGTTGGGTTGGGGAAGTTAAACATCGGTGCTTGAGGCGTTCTGAAGTCAGAGGATGGTGCATATTTTTGTGCCTGTATTTGCTACTGGGGATGGAATCTAGGGGTGTTCTACCTCAGAGCTCCACCCCCAGTTCATTTTTCTTATTTTGAAACAGGGTTTTGCTAAGTCACTAAATCTGGCCTCAAACCTATCTGTGATCCTCCTGTCTTAGCCTCCCAAGTACTAGGATTACGGGCATGCACCACCATGTCTGGTGAGCTTGTTGGTATTTGAGGAATAAATGGCGGGAATAGTGGATGAGAGGAGACCTGTATGATGAAGGTGGAAAACAGAGAGGAGGGGGGGGGTGGCACAGCAGCAGAGCACTTATGTAGCATATGTGGGGCTCTCTGGGTTGTACCCTCAGCACCACAAATAAAGAGAGGCCCTGGGTTCGATCCCTAGCACCACAGAAAAAGAAAAAAGGAGGAGCTGGGAGTGGTGGTACATGCTTGTAATCCCAGTACTTGGGAGGCTGAGACAAGAGGATTGCAGCCAGCCTCAGCTACTTCATGAGGCCTTCCAGAACTTAGTGAGACCCTGTTTCAAAATAAAGAATTAAAAAATAGGGCTATGGTGTAGCTCGGAGGTAAAATGTCCCTGAAAGAAAAAAAAAAAAAAAAGGCGGAGGTAGAGGAGGAGGAGGAGGAGGAGGAGGAGGAGGAGGAGGAGGAGGAGGAGGAGGAGGAGGAGGAGGAGGAGGAGGAGGAGGAGGAGGAG